>PISX010011834.1:0-63334 GCA_004024625.1 Mellivora capensis
AGGGTTTCTCTAATATCTTCTATGCCTTTTTCAAGCCCGGCTAGAACCTTGAGAATTGTCATTCTGAACTCTAGATCTGACATATTCCCAATGTCTGTATTGATTAGGTCCCTAGCCTTTGGTACTGTCTCTTGTTCTTTTTTTGTGGTGAGTTTTTCCGCCTTGTCATTTTTTCCAGATAAGATTATATGAAGGAGCATAGACTTTTCCTTTTAAGACTCTTCTACCCTAAAATACATCTCTCATACCAAAAATTCGAAGGCCAAGATTTTATTTTGCTACTTCTACTCTTTGTATCACAAATACATTTCTTACCTGAACTACGACCTGTTTTAGAAACAAACAGAATAAATCAAAATGACAGAAATAATAGGAGGCCAGGTAAATCTGAATCATGAAAAGAGAAGACAGTAAGAGAGATCAAGGCATGAGTATACCCATGAGAAGAACAGTTCAGAGCAGGAGTCACCAAACTTTTTCTGTAAATGGTTAGATAATAAATATGTTAAGCTTTGTGAACCAAGAGACAAAATCAAGGATATTACAGTAGGTACTTATGAGAGAAATCAAATTTCCAAAGATTTGTCCAAAGACAAATTTAAAATATACTAAAATTTAAAAATTTTTTGTTATATAGTAAATGAGAAGACTAAAGTTCTCACTGTTGGAGTAACATATTGCTTAACTGGTATTGACTATCATGAAACTGATGTAAATATTCACCTGTAAAAAACTATTCTTAGCTGTGGGCCATACAAAAACAGGTAATAGGCTAGATATGGCCTATGGGCCACAGTGTGCCAGTCACTTATTGGAACAAAAAGTATTATGACAGAATATATTTATCTGATTGTTTCCTAGAAGGGCCTTCAATGGTCTCTCACAGATGTATATTTAACAGTTTAGTTCAAGGATGCCTGGGTAGCTCAGTTAAGCATCTGCCTTTGGCTCAGGTCACAATCTGGAGTCTAGGGATGGAGCCCCACACTGGGCTCCCTGCTCAGCTCTTCCCTCTGCCCTTCATCCTGCTCGTGCTCACTCATTTTCTCTCTCAAATAAATAAATAGAATCTTAAAAACAACAACAACAACAACAACAAAAAACCCCACAACAGTTTAGTTCATTACTCAAATAAAAAATACATATGCTTTTGGCTAGTTTTAGTCATTGCTGGAATCATGTTTGGTTATTTTAGTGTTAGTTAAAATGAAAGGAAAATAACATTCTGAAGTCTCTATATGGCAGTAATAAAAGCAGGTAGACAAAACAGTAGTAACACATAAATACAATAAAATTATCAAAGATTAAATACGTCCTTTGGAGACTCTGGTTCTATCACAAAGGATAGAGTAATTTTGTCTGAGAATCTTCCTTCAGAATATCTGTATTGGATTTCTTTTTTTTTTCCTTTTTAAGATTTTATTTATTTATTTGTCAGAGAGAGAGAGGAGAGAGAGAGCATGCACAAGGAGGGGAAGAGGCAGGCAGAGGGAGAAGCAGGCTCCCCGCTGACCAAGGAGCCTGATGCGGGCCTTGATTCCAGGACTCTGGGATCATGACCAGAGCTAGAGGCAGACACTTAATCGACTGAGCCACCTAGGTATCCCTGTATTGGATTTCTAATAATTATCAATTTTTATTATTTTTCTGAGATAAATGCAGCAAAATGAGAATAAGAACAAATTTTCCCAATATGCCTTTAGGACAGGGACAAAAAGCTATTAAATCTGGCCCACTTTCTGTTCTATAGCTTACAACCTATGGACAGTTTTAAAATTTTTAAGTGTTGCAGCAAAAACCCAAAACCCAAAAAATTATTTCATGACACATGAAAATTACATGAAATCTAAATTTCTCTGCCCACAAATAAAATTTCATTAGAACACACCTATGCTCATTTGTTTACATATTGTCTGTGACTGTTTTTGCATGAAACAGACGGCATCAAGTAGCTAGAACAGAAAAGTATAGTCTATGAAACCTTTAATATTTACTAAATGGTTCTTTACTTAAATAACTTGCTAACCCATGCAACAGGACATTAAAGTCTCTTCTCTACACTAAAAATTCATTATCTTTCCTCACAAATATTTTAACTATTACCATTCTATCTTCCCACATCAAAGAAGAACTATTGGAATATATTATGTAGCTGACTGTAATCCTATTAGAAATCACCTTCAGAGATGAAGTGGAAAACAGAGACATAAGTCCCAGTGACTATGGCAAACAAAGAAAAAAACACCTACTGATGTATCCAAACATTCATTATAATTCCCCACAATGCACAAATAGGGGCATAAGCCAGAGTTGGTATATCTACTTTGAACTTCCTAATTTCTTTTTTTTTTTTCTTCCCTTGGTAATCTCTACACCCAATAAGGGTCTTGAATTCATGACCCTGAGATCAAGAATCACAAATTCTACCAAATAAGCTAGCCAGGTGCCCCTGAACTTCTTAACTTCTAATGCGTATATATACAGTACCTGCATTATTAAACAATATTTCAACACTACCTAAAATGAAGTATACTACATTTTGCTATGAATACATTTCCAAACTATATTGCTAAATATGCAAACTTGGGGTTTATTTAAATACCTGTAAGGAATTGTGCTTACAAACCTATTCTCTAAGCATTAATTACATTAATTACAGCATTAATTACAGATCCTCAATGAAAGAGGCTATTCACATCTGACTTCTCAAAAGTCTTAACTTTTAATTTAATTCAAAAGCTAAATAGTTTTGCTTCACCGAAATCAACCTCATTAAATAATTCCCATGAAATGATAACTTATCAAAGCAAGTTTTTTATTTCTCCTTGCAAAGAATAAGAAATAACTAGCATAGATAAATGAGTTCTCTATTTATCACCAATAATGGAACAGAGTTAAATGATTTTAGTCTTTGATCTCAGTAAGTATTTCAAAACTGTTTGCTAAGCCTGCCAAAACAATGTAAGAATAATAACAGCTAATTTGATTCTGTCATTGTGCTAAGCACTTTACACCCAGTGGTTCTCATCTGTATAGAAACCCTGCAAAACAGATACTATTATCAATATTCCAAGATAAGGAAACTGAAACTCAAGAATTTATTTTCTGCAGTGTTTTTATGTATTAAGAGTTAATTTATAAATAACTTTGGAGCATGCAGATTTTCACTGGTTTCAGAAAAATACACACATAAAAATTCTATTTTTAGGAGTAACATAAAACATACATCACACACAGACACATAACAACATGTATTAAAAACAATTCATTCCTTAGTCTAAAAGGCTTTCATACCAAAACTGTTCAAAAACATGTGTGGCCAACAGTAAAGCCTATATATTCCCCCTTTCTAGGCAAAAGTAAGTAAGAACTTAGAAATAACCTTTTACTCAGACTTCTACAAATATCCTTATCTGGTATACAGATCCAAGGGTGGTATTTAGTCTACAACAAAAGAAGTGAACAAAATATTTTCTGGTGCAATAGTCATAATTATGTTAACACCTGACATGTATTCCTAACATTTAGCTAAAGAACAGAGAGTCCTATTATAGATGAAGGTGACTGTTTAATTTCAAGGAATCACTTAAGGAAGCATATGGTCTACGTGTACCTCTAAGTTTAATTATCTACAATCCTGAGATACTGAATTATTTATTCATTTTCAGAAATTTATTGACTAATCCTCCAAATTCCCTTCAATCTAGTAAGAGTCTATGAGACTTAAAATTCACTTCACACCTATGCTGTGATTTGTTAATATTATAATTTTTAAAAATAAAGAAATTTTTAAGTTCCTACCATCCTCAGTCCTCGGCTGCTGAGGGAACATGTAGTTAGTAAGCACCATTTTCTGGGTCTCTGAATCAGTCTCTTTTTGAAGAGGTATCAGGGGTTTGGACTAGGGAAAGAAAATAAATGTTTAATTTTCAATAATCCTAAAGCAAATACACATCCAGCAATTCTTCTGAGTAAGTACTCACCATTTTTTCTATAAAGTACCAATGTGTAGATTACAAAAGCAAGCTTATATATACATAAAAAAAACTTTTAGGCACTGATTTGAAACTTGTAAGAATCTTAAAAAAACAAACAACCATTTAGTTTTTAGTGTAATACAAAACCCATGCTGTATTGCAATTATCACTGGTTATCAATACAATTTTAAAACATTTCCTATACCAAGTATATCCACAGTTCAATAATTACTTATCACAGTGATTTAATAAAGCTATAAAATAAGCCTTTCCATTTTACATTATTGTGCCTTTATGTTATCTTTCCCCTTTGGAAAGAGGCTTTTAAGGAAATAATTTAGAAGGTTTAGTCCAGTTATCTACAGATTAATTCTAGCTGACAAGAGAGTACTTAAAACAAATATGAAGTTGTAACCTGCTTCTCTCTTCTCCTTGTCTCCTGTCTCCCTTAATGACACCACAAGTTACTCAGTGGTGAAACTATAAATCCATTATTTTGGACCTCTTTTTTTAAGACTTCTTTCCCAACTGGTTATAAAGTGATTTCAATTTATTCTTAACATAACTAATAACTTTTGCCATCATATTAACTTAAAATCCTACCAATCCAAGCCTTAGTCAACTCTAAATAGGAAGGGAACTACCCAATCTCTCCCTCATCTGCCACCCTACCAATTAAATCTTTAGACTTTTGTGAAAATTTTGCAGCTAGCTAATTCCATCCTATAATCTTACTCCCAGTCAACATTTCCTCCATGCCTCTCAATTTTTCTTGGTAAACAAACTGCCCTGAATCTCAAACATCTTCACTGAAAACTTTCCTTAATCTCCTCAGATAACAGAAATGGTAGCTCTATTCCTTCCCCAAACACAGTGCTCTCCTTAAGTCTTCTCAAATGCAGGGGTGCTTATTCTCCCATAGCTCATAAACCCTGGGTTAGGGGGTAGATTCAGAGCTTACAAATGCTGTGAGATCATCACTTGTATCTCTTCAAGTGTAAATACCTGTTCTTTTGCAGGATATTCAATTGTGCCTCTACCATTCTGAATTCTGCCTCTGCCATTCTCTCCTTTCCTAATTATCTACTGACCTTCCGGTAGTATCCATCTATTCTTGATTCTTTTATGACAAATCTTTCGACAGTCATGGATAATTCAACAGATATAAAATGTTAATGACATGGTCATGCTCTTAACCCACTGATGTCTTAGGAGATGAGGAGTACGTGAGAAAGGGGAAAGCAATCAACTTAGATGGATATAACAGAATTATTTAGAGGCTTTTCAAAACTAATTACCCTGGGGTGCCTGGGTGGCCCATACGGTTAAATGCCTCCCTTTGGCTCAGATCATGATCCCAGGGTCCTGGGATTGAGCCCTGTGTCAGGCTCTCTGCTCTGCAGAGTCTGCTTCTCCCTCTCCTTCTGATGCGGCCCCTGCTTATGTTCTCTATCTCACAAAGAAATACATAAAATCTTTAAAGCAAACAAACAACAAATCATCCTTGAAATAATTCTAAAATTAATTATGGTAATAACTGCAAAATTCTATAAATATATTAAAATGCATTAATTGTACACTTTAAAATGGGTGAATTTTATGGCATGTGAATTATATTTCAACACAGATGTTATAAGAAAACTAATCATCTGTTATTTATGGAGTACAAAGTCAGAAAAAGAAACTGATAACTATTTACCAGTCTCTCCATTACCTAAAACATCTAACTCCAGTGATCTCTATTCCTGTTTCTTTTTAAAAATTTATTATTACTATTATTTTTTGTAACCTCTACACCCAACATGGGGCTTGAACTCATGACCCTGAGATCAAAACCTCTGCCATAATTCCCACAATATATCCAATAAATATTCATCCTCTGAAATCTGAAATCACTCATTCAACAAATATTTACTTATATTTGGCCTTTATATGCCAAAGTACTATGACAGGCACCAGGTAGACAGTGATTACCAATTTAGGAGAGCTTACAATGTATGAAAGGAAAGACAGGGATAACAAAATGAGACATTAAAACATGATTTAAGTACAGGTTAGAGAGGATACAGGGAGTAACAGAACCCAAAGAAGGTGTTCATTTATCACAATCTTGAGTGATTAGGAAAGCATTCCTAAGAGAATGCCTTCCTACATGATAAATGGGCATTAACCAGGTGAGAGGAGTAAACAATGTTCCAAGAGAGAGCTCATTTGGGAATATGAAAATGAAGGCATAAGGGATAGAGATGAAGACAGGATGAGTAAGGTCTTGAAGGATACAATATGGAGAAAGGAGAAGTCATGAGAAGGTTTTAAGTAGATTAGTGCTGGAACCAGATAAAAGGATCACTTGAAGTGTGGTTCAGAATGAAACTGGGGTGATATAAGATTGAAAGTGGTGCCAACACTGGAGGCAGAAACCAGTTAGGAATCTCAATAGTCCAAGTCAACACTGTCCAGCATAAATACAGAAGTGACACTAAAATGAGAACCATAGATAATTTATAAATTTTTAGCAGCTACATGTTTTTAAAAAGCAAAAATAAGTTCAATTTTGATAATGCATTAAATTTAGCATATCCTGTATATCTAAAATATAATTTTGATGTTTGATCAAATAACAATTGCTAATGTGATATTTTACTTTCTTTGTTTATATTGCATATACAAAATCCAGTGTACATTTTACGCTTAGAGCACATTTCAATTTGGACTGCACTCATGACAGCAGTGCCTACTGTACTGGACAGTGCAGGTCTAAATAAAAGGTGATACACTATATGATGAACAGTAGTTAAGATTTATACATCCAAGCGGCACCTGAGTGGAGAGAGAGGGAGAAGCGGACTTCCTACTGGGCAGGGGGCCCAACACGGGACTCACTGCCAGGACACTGAGATGATGACCTAAGCCAAAGGCAGATGCTTAACTGAGTCACCCAGGCACCCCAACGATTTTTTTTTAAAGATTTATTTATTTATTTTAGAGAGAGAGTGCCAATGTGGGTGGGGGGAGGGGCAGAAGAAGAGAGAGAGAATCTTAGAGCAACACCTGGGGCTCAATCTCATGTCCCTGAGATCAAATCAAGAGCTGGATGCTCAACTGACTTAGCTACCCAGGTGCCCCCACTACAATTCTTTTTAAAGTAATTAACAGATGTGGAACAAAGAGATGAAAATGAGAGAACATTGTAAATATGAAGAGATTGTCTTAGATACTAGATAATTTCACTAAAATGAGTCATCTGGCATAATTTTCTGGTATTGATTTGCTCCAATAGTGCTATTATACTAAAAGTCTGAGTCCTCAAGACCAGGAGCTATGTCTCATAACTCTAAGTATCTGGCATAGCCAGGGCCCAGCAATGTTCTGAGAATCCAGATGAAAAATTTCAAAATGTTTCATATGTAAATATTCAAATAAGAGATTAGAAAATTAAGAGTTCCATATATACATGAACTGACATATTTAATGATGATGCAATAATCACTGTGTTCAAGCTGTAATAAAAGCAAAGGTATCATCATTTCAGTATTTCCTTAACTTGCAGAACAAGGAAATACTATAATCTGATTCAAAAGTGTGGACTGACAACAACTTAAGGCTTTTAGGATATTAATAAGAATTGGGTAAGAAAAGGGATCTTGGTTAAGAAGTCTGGAGAATCCTGAAGTGTAGATAAGTGGGTTTCTTTACTACAGCAACACATAAGGGTTGTTAATATAATTCAAAAGAAGATATAATACAGTCTCCCAAGCAAATTTCACTATGGAACTTAAGAATATCTTATAAGACTAGGGGCTCCTGGGTGGCTCAGTGGGTTAAAGCCTCTGCCTTCAGCTCAGGTCATGATCCCAGCATCCTGGAATCGAGCCCCGCATCGGGCTCTCTGCTCAGCAGGGAGCCTGCTTCCTCCTCTCTCTCTGCCTGCTTCTCTGCCTACTTGTGATCTCTGTCTGTCCAATAAATAAATAAAATCTTAAAAAAAATATCTTATAAGGCTAGTGTATCCAAAACCTTGGGAAAATACAGCTTTAAATAATTTATTGTAAGATATTGCTCAAGGTCAAATACTAAGTGTTAAAAGGATCAGCAAACTGCATACTCTATGCTTAAAAAAAAAAATCAGTAAGAAATACCAAAGAATAGATATGGAAAAAAGATTTCCTCATACTTACAGATAGTAAGTTAACCCCTATTTTGTTTTGGACCTAAAATCCAATACTTAGCCAACATTATACAGGAAATTTCTTACCAATTAAACTAGAACGTTTACAACAATCTACACTGTAAATCCCAAGATTGAGACATTTCAAATTAAACTCAAAATATTTTGCCAAAGTTTTTCACAGGTGAATGATAACTACTCTTTGCAAGGATAAAATACTAACAAGTATTTCTAAGACCAAGGCAAATACAGAGAGACTTATCTATTAACTGTCCAAATGGAAACTTAACTAGAGTACTAAGATAGATTCACTGTCCTGACCTTTCTGCCTCCCATGAACTGTAATACACTGAAATCAGTATTTCATTCCCAAAGTTCCACTAAAACTATGTACTCTTCCCAAGGTCAGCAACTACTTCTACCTTAACAAACCTAATGGCCAATTAGAAGTTCTCTAATTTCTCTACCCAACTCACTGGCAACATGTGGCACAGATGATCTTTCCTAAAACACTTTCTTCAGATGACTCTCTGGATAACATACTCTCCTGGTTGCCCGGTCCTTCTTATTCTCCTTGTGGTGCCACTCTCTTTCCTGTGCTTAGTCTTTGATCTTCTCTTCTTCTCTTTCCTCTCTTCCTTCTAATTTTATGCAGTTCTATGGTGTTAAATGGAACATCTGTAAAATGCTGACTCTCAAATTTTATCTCCAGCCAAAACCTGACATCCCTACATTCCTTCTCACCATCTCACTATCACAATAGTTGAAGGCAAGCAACACCTCCTTCTAAACTACTGAAACTGCCTCCTTACTAAACTTTCTCCTTCCAAAACAGAGTATTCCACCCATAACCTTACTACCCAACTATGGCCCATTCCTCACTCAAGTATCAAAACGATCTTTTAAAAATGTACATTACCTCTTGCCATTCCCTTGCAGGAAATACTTCAATAGATTTCTATCTAATTCAGAGTAAGACCCCAGTTGGTTACTACCGCCTACAAGGTCCTATGTGATCTAGTCCCAGTTTTCCTCTTTGATCTAATCTTACTCAATTCTCTTCCTTGCTCACTATATTCCAGCCATCAGGGTTTTTATCTACTCAGTTACAACAAGCTCATTCCAATATTGGGAACTTTATTCTTAATATTTAAATGTACCTCCTTTTCCAACTCACTGCCCTAATCTATGCATGGCTCACTCCTAATTTCCTGTGAGCATCTGCTCTACTGGTTCCCTTCCTTAGAGAAAGACACTTTCTTCCTAAATCGCCCTATTTAAAACAGGATGTTTACTCTTGCCCTCCTATTCTTCTAATGCCTATCAGCTTCTGTTTTTCTTTGTAGCTCTGACATACTATTACATAATTACTTGTTTCTATCTCTTGAAAGTGTAATCTCAATAAAAATATAAGACTCTCTTTGTTTCACCAATATATCTCAAGTTCCCAAAGCAGTTCATGAACTATTGTAAGCCTTCAATAAATGTTTATCAATCAAAGAAAAGTCCAAGGAATAACTCTTAGCTCCTTAGAAACATTTAAGTTGTGTGAAAGTATTTGATTAGAAGCATAATTTAAATTGACTATTGGGGCACCTGGGTGGCTCAGTGGGTTAAATCTTCTGCCTTCAACTCGGGTCATGATACCAATTGAGCCCCACATTGGGCTATCTGCTCAGCAGGGAGCCTGTTTCCTCCCCTCTCTCTCTCTCTCTCTGCCTGCCTCTCTACCTACTTGTGATCTCTCTGTCAAATAAATAAATAAAATCTAAAAAAAAAAAAAAAGAATTATAAATTCAAGTCCCTGCCTCTAGCAAGTACTTTTTTTTTTTAAAGATTTTATTTATTCATTTGACAGACAGAGATCACAAGTAGGCAGAGAGAGAGAGGAGGAAGCAGGCCCCCTGCTGAGCAGAGAGCCCGACACGGGGCTCGATCTCAAGACCCTGAGATCATGACCTGAGCGGAAGGCAGAGGCCTTAACCCACTGAGCCACCCAGGCGCCCCTAGCAAGTACTTTTTATTGATCTAGGGAACCCAGGAAAAGAAGAATTTGGAGCAGAGGATGGAATGTTCATTTTCAAGCTAGCTGAATTTGAGACATCTAGGTAGCAATGTTAAGTAGACAATGGTTGGTTGTACAGTTCAGGAAAGAGAACTGAGATGAGGATAACTGTTAGGAATAATGGGCATACAGAGAGTAATTGCATCTTTCTTAGAGGAAAGTATAGCTAAAGAAACTAAAGAAGAACCTAGATTACTACATGGGGTACCAACATATAAAAGAATGGCAGAAGAAAAATTCCTGAAAAGGAAACTTTTTTTTTTTTTTTTTGGCCATTCAACCACAAGGATAACCAGTAGAGAATGCTACTGGTGCTCTCTCTCCAGTGTTCCGACAATACGTGCTAGTCAATTCCACCAAGGGCGATGCTCCCTTGAACATCCAACTTTATCACCATCATTCTTTCTCATCTTTGCTTCTCTCTCTGTACCTCACTGGATCCCATTATAACCATTTCCTGCCAATTATCAAGACCTCCTTGCTGCATTGTCTGTCTTTTACACCTGGAGTGGCAAAGCTGCAACCCAGAATCATACCAACCATGTGCTTTCTCTGTATCACACAACTGAACAAATCAGTAGCTATAAGTTTGTGGTAACCAACTTCAACAGGGAACTCAATGTTGCCTGAAAACCTTCCCACTTTCCTAAATTATATTCTGAAGATACTATTTTCTAGAAGATTGGAAAAAAAATAGGATTTAAGAACTGCCTGGAAACTGCTACATTCTAAGAATTTCAACATAAACATTATTAGTTCTCCCTCTCACACCAGACCAAGCTGCCTTCAAAAGGACAAGAACTCCTGCCACGGTTTTATTGTATTTTTAAAGATTTTACTTATTTACTTGTCAGAGAGAGAGCACAAATAGGGGGCACAGCAGGCAGAGAGAGAAGCAGGGTCCCCAATGAGCAAGGAGCCCGACGTGGGGCTCATTCCCAGGACCTAGGATCATGACCCGAGCTGAGGGCACATCCTTAACCAACTGAGCCACCCAGGCATCCCTCTACCAGTTTTAAATTCTATCAGTTACACAACAATTAGCCACCCCCTCTCATATTTTTAACCTCATTCTCTACATAGGCTCCTTGAACAACCTATAAAAATGTTCTCTAATACTAAAGGATTCCTTCTTACACTGCCCCAAGCTACCAGTTTATGTTCCACTCTTCTTTCTTATCCAGCCTTCTTAAAAGCTCAATCAACAACTGTATACCTCCATTCTCTCATTTATTCATTCCTTAAATTGCATTAATTGGGTTTTTATTCTAATGTAGTTCTAAAACTACATTAGCTATAGTCAAAAGTTGGCAAGAAATAATGTATATTTTCCAGATTTCATTTGAATTGACCCCCCCAACAGCACTGATCCCATTACAACTTCTTCCTTTAAGCCAGCTACCTCATCCTTAACTTGAATCTACTATCATAAAAGTTTTTCTTCTCCCTCTCTGGCCACCTTTCTAACTCTTTTAATCCATCTGTCACTTAAATGTTAGTAATAAATACATAAACATATGTATGTATGTATGTTAGTTCCTCAGGATTCATCCGTCCCTAACAACGAAATAAATAAGTTCATAGACTCCCTTTTGAGAAAATAATAAAAGATATGAAACCACTCCCTAAAAAAAGTGAATAAGATGATGGGCTGAGGTCCTATATCTTTTCTTGTGATGGAAATCTTTTTAAAAAATTTCTTAATAAAACAAACAAAAGGAATAGGTCTATAATGGTCCTGGAGAAAAGGAAATTGTGCCTTCAGGAGCAATAATGAGAAATCCCAGGAGGTTCGAAATTTAAATGGACAAACCAAGAAGCACAGAAATCACAGTCTAGAAGAAAGTCGAGGAAGCTGGGGGATCATGGCCACTAAAATTATTCTCTAAGATGCCTACTCATATATATCAAAGGTACTTCAAACTTAACATGCCTAACTAGAACTTAGTATCTTCCCATAAACCTATTTCTTTCTGTTGTGGTTCCTCATTTTGATTACTAGATCAATATCCAGGGAGTCACTCCAGCTACATCTCTGAGGCTCATCTTTGCTTTTACTTCCTTTCTTCTCACACGCGTGCATTCTTCATATATTCTACTGATGTGGCCTTTTAAGTTATGCCTTAAATATACCCACTCTTCCCTGGTCCTGTTATTATCTTACTTCAAGCCAACATGTTCTACTGCCTTGAGTATGGCAATGCCCTCCAACCAGTCTCTCCTGCTTTCACACCTGGCACCATCACCCCTGCTAAATCCATCTTTCACAGCGCAGCCCAAAAAGCTTTCCAAAAATAATCTGATCCTACTATTTGCTTGTTCACGTTATACTTGTTCACCTTCAACTACAGTAGGTTGACATGTACCAGAGGATCAATTCTTCCTCTTAAACTAGTGGCGTATATAAATAACTGATTATGATCATGAATACCAAACGCCCAATTTGCCTGGGACATTCGCATTTTACACATGTTCTTCTGACATAATTATCAAAAAGCTCCTTTCACTATCAAAAGTGTCCTAGGGGGCGCCTGGGTGGCTCAATGGGTTAGTCCTATGCCTTCAGTTAGTGTCATGATCTCAGGGTCCTGGGATAGAGCCCCGCATCGGGCTCTCTGCTCAGCAGGGAGCCTGCTTCCCCCATTCTGTCTACTTGTGATTTCTCTCTCTGGCAAATAAATAAATAAAATCTTAAAAAAAAATTGACTATTAAATTTCTATAGACATGCCACAGAGGATCACTATTAAAAACTTAAAGAAGTTAGAGAATATCGAGTCTGATTTTTTTTTTAATTTAGTAAGAAATCACCAGTTTATTGAATGAAAAACCCAACATCCACTCAGTCCTTCAAGCCCCACCCCTCTCTGGCCCCAAGAGAGCAGCTCAGCCCAGAAGATGCTCTGGAGAGCAGGGCTGAGCAGGGGCTAAGGGCTGGAGGAGTTTGGGGAGGTATGGAGAATGAGAATAACACTTTTCTAAATGAAGTTCAAGTCTGATTTCTTAATCAATGTATCTTTTTACAGATTCAAGAGAAATTAGACAAGTCCAATAGGATTTATTGTTTTGAATCTACAGAAACTACACAAAAATATCTGTATCTCAATATTTTCCAAGATTTTTTATATATATTTTAAAATGTATACAGAGTATAACTGCTCTTAAATGAGCCCATGTAAATTATTATGCATAATCATTTAACACAATTGGAATTCCAGTAATTTACAAAATCAGAATGCCTACCTGATTATCTGAGAGCCACATAGCAGTCAACTGTTGCAGCTTTGTAAAGCTAAAGGGCAAATTCTTTAACCTGTGCGGAAAATACAAAATTAAAATAACAAATGTTAAAATGTAAGAGCAAAACCTAATGGTCTTCTAAATAATATTGTATTATTGAATATGAAAATAGGAGAAAATAATTTAGGAGAGAACCCAATATAGGTCTTTGACACAGATATGACAAAATACTATCCAGTTAAATAAGAATCACTTTAAAAATACAATTCTTCCACTGAATCAATTCAGCTAGGGGGAAAATAGATAATTTAATAAACCCCCCAAAACTGTCTGCTAGGAAAAAATGTTAACCATCCCTACTTTAATGCAAAGACAAGAACACATAAAGCAATGTCTCATAATACTACTTTGAGTATTTTTTTTTAAGATTTTATTTATTTATTTGACAGAGATCACAAGTAGGCAGAGAGTCAGGCAGACAGAGAGGAAGGGAAGCAGGCTCCCTGCCGAGCAGAGAGCCCGATGTGGGGCTCGATCCCAGGACCCTGGGACCATGATCTGAGCCGAAGGCAGAGGCTTTAACTCACTGAGCCACCCAGGTGCCCCTGCTTTGAGTATTTTATTTGTATTTAGAAAGAACAAACTACTACAGAAGGCCTTAGTTATAAATACTGTACTGTTCTATTTTTTCTTGTGAGCCAGCAGCACTTTCATATTCCAAAGACTATTTAAACATTATAGTGAATAAAAAACAAAGTGATATTAACAATTCATCAGAATGCCAAATTAGAACAGCACCTATTTAAAAAGAATGTCTACTTAAACCTTCTACCTTATTAATGCTTATCCACTCTGCTATGCCTATCTTCCAAGGCAATTTGGTAGAGCCTAGGGCTAGAGCTGTAGCTTTGGGGTACAAAGTATGGGAAGAAATGAGGACTGAATTTTTTAAAAACAGGCAGTGGTTATTCTAAAATAAAATGGAACAGTCTGAATACCCTAATTAGAAAACTGGGCTTACACTAAACCTCTACTTTACAAGCTAAATGAGTCATCTGAAATTTGGGTTTTAATTTTCTCCTCATAAAATGGCAATACATACAGTACTATTTCATAGTGTCTTTTTGAATACTTTGTAAGATACTATGAAAGCATAATGTAAAAATGCTCTACGAATGTTCTTTTATCATTATTAGTATCTTTACCTCAGGAAAAATTATGGACAGGTTGTTCTTAATTTAACATGATTCCAATTTAATAATTCTAGTGATCTATTTGCTTTGCACCTTGACTGTGTTGCCCAAGCGATGTGAATGGGTGCCTAATCACATCTCTGTTCAGAAAAATACAGTGAGCAGATTAGATGAAAACCTGCTCCACTCAGCAGCAGTATTAAGGTGAAGATATGACTACAGGAATAAAAATGGTGACTATAAGCAAAGCTTGAGCTGCATAGCTCAAGCTGTAAGTTGTATAGCTGAAGTCAACACAAAATTAACTATGACAAATTACCACAGTATTAAAAACCACAGGTAAAATTAGGTCATTTTTTCAAATGCAAATTTTATTTAAAAACAAAAATATGTAGGAAAAGAGCAACATGCATGCCGTTTTCTATCATATAATGAAACTTTAATTTTATCCAATCAATGTTTTCTATAAATCAACATTATTACAAACCTATTGTCACTTAAATTGATGACTTTTAATTTTTGCATATCACCCATTTCCTCTGGAAGTGTCTCAAGTTTATTGGAATGGAGAAATAACACAGTTATATTTTTCCAGCTTCCAATCTGAAGGAGAAACATAAAACTGGGGATCAAAATTCTGGCCTACTGCTTAACAGACAGAAGTAAAATATCATTTACAAAAATGAAAACATTCTTCTCATTTATAAAAGGAAACATTTTCTCTTTTCAGTTATTAATTTCCATGTATAAAGAAAAGTATTTAGGTATCTGTAAATCAGTATAGCTGATTGTTATTCAGAAAATCGATAACAGAGACATAATTATTTCTAAAGAAAACAGATAAAACCACACTGAATAGCTATAATGAATAATGTAGAAAAATAAAAAAAGAAAATGCAAAGCAAATTTAAAATACAATACCTCTGGGGGTAACTGTTGTAAATAATTATGATCTGCAGCAAAGGTTCTTATATTAGTAAGCTGTCCAACAGATGAAGGCAAAGCTTCAATTTCATTGAAACTACAGTCCAGTTCTTCTATTGACACTAACCTAATTAATTAAAACAGAAAACACACATTATTTTTAAAGTTTCCTATTTTCCTATACATAATCCAAAACTTAAGAATATATCAACATTTGAACTTGACTTCAACAAATCCAGAAAAACTTATTTCCACTAAACTTAATTTAACAATAAAAATAAGCCTACCTTTATAAAAAAACCTAGCCAACCTGTAACCAATTACTTATTTAAATGCTTATGGAATCTCCTTTAGATGCTATTCATGCACTTATCTGGAAATATATGTGACTGAATGAAATACATACATACTGTTTATAAACATAAATATATAAAGCTGAATGAAAGTAAAGTCTTCTAGTGATTCAGAAAAATCTTACCCTCCTATAGAGTCTGGCAGATACATTAATTGATTTTCATCTATTTTAAGAGTTGTTACATTCTTCAGTGAACCTATTTAAGGGAAGAAATAATACACAATTTTCCAGCTTGAACTAGAAGCAAGTCAAACAACAGTCAATGTGAGCATACATCAATCATACAGAACTTTCTTAATCAACCTATCTAAAAGAGAAACCAACCCAACCTCATTAATCTGTACTCCCTTACCCTATATTTTCAACTTTTACCAATATATCACCTTTTAACGTTAGTGTGTATTTATCTATTTTACTCCTGTTAGAATGCAAGCTTCATAAAAGGAGGAACTTCTGCCTGCTCTGTTCACAGACGTAGCACTGCTCCTTAAAATAATGTCATGGCATAAGTGAACACAGGCAAGAAGGAATGGTAGGTGTATAAAATTCATAGGTATATGGCAAACTATTCTGCGTATTCTAAATGCTAAAACAATAAAAATGGAGTTTAATTTAAAATTAAAACTGTTGGGACGCCTGTGTGGCTCAGTTGGTTTCGCGGCTGCCTTCGGCTGAGGTCATGATCCCAGCGTCCTGGGATCGAGTCCCACATCGGGTTCCTTGCTCGGCGGGGAGCCTGCTTCTCCCTCTGCCTCTGCCTGCCACTCTGTCTGCCTGTGCTCGCTCATTCTCCCTCTCTCTCTCTGACAAATAAATAAATAAAATCTTTAAAAAAAAAAAAATTAAATTAAAACTGTTGAATAAGTTATAGTAGAATCTGCAAAATGTAGGCCTGAGCTAAAACAGCTATGTAACTCAATTAACAAAATATATAAAAATATTTTTTTGGTTTTTATGTTTAAACATCATGAAGATGGCAAGATTTATGTTTTTGGTTCTTGAATCAAAATAATTCATTTTCCTTGAAGCATCATCAGACTAAAAGCAACTACAAATATAGAATCTCATGGAATTTGCTAACTGGTTTGTTTTCTCAACTTTGAGTCTAGAATGGAGACTGAAAAAAAGATACTAGATAAAGGCTATGAATAGGTGTTATAGTTTAGATAAATTAAATCTTTTTAAAGAGTTTAAATCTTATTATAGTGATAAACATGACATTTCCTTAAAGAAAAATATAGTAATGTCAAGCAAGACGTAAAATGTGTAACTGATCACACGAAACAATTCAAGTAAGATCTGTGACTGCCAATACAATAAAACTAGCTCATAACATAAAATTTGATATATGAAAGCTTTCAGTGAAACAATGGCAAAAATGTTATTTCTGAGATTTTACATTAGTAAAAAGTAATTACATGAATTAGAAAGCAATACAAACCAATAGTCTCAGGCAGTTGTTGAAGTGAATTGCTTGATAACAGGAGGTCTTGAAGGTTTTCACATGCTGAAATTCCTTCTTCAATCATTTCAATGTTATTTTTGGAAACATCCAAGTATGTGAGCTGTTTCAAACTACCGATAAACTGTAAGTTAAAAAAAGGAAATCTAATGACTATATTAAGTGAATTTATGGCTAGTTTAGGTAATAAACTCAATACCAAGTTATAATTCACAATTAAATGTTTATATGCGAGAAAAGATTCAAATTTTTATTAAATGCTGTATGTAATGTATCAGTAATAAAGCTAAGAGTTCCCGCTAAGAGCCTAGCAGACTGACAATGGACATATACTTTTCTTTGGGAACTCAGCTATCACATTGGCTAGGGCAATAGAAGGTAACAGGATTCTTAGGTTCTTTAGGCATGGGAATAAATAAATGTCAGTCGTAAAGACAGAAACTACATGGAAAATATCCCACTTTAACAGTTCTCTGGACAAAATGAGTTAGGATATAAACTCAACTGCAGGGACGCCTGGGTGGCTCAGTTGGTTGGACGACTGCCTTCGGCTCAGGTCATGATCCCGGAGACCCGGGATCGAGTCCCGCATCAGGCTCCCAGCTCCACGGGAAGTCTGCTTCTCCCTCTGACCTTCTCCTCGCTCATGCTCTCTCACTGCCTCTCTCTCAAATAAATAAATAAAATCTTTAAAAAAAAAAAAAACTCAACTGCAACCACTGTGAAGGACACACTCCAGGTCCAGGAAATTAAAAAGAATCTATTTTACAAAGTTTACTATGTTAATATTCTGAATTTAGTCAAGAATGTATTGATAGTTTAAAAAAATGCTATTTTCTTCTATCTAATATATTTACAATTAAATAACCATCCTTAAAAATAAAAGTAATCTGAAAATGTACAATTCATCAAACTGCAAAGAACAGACTGCACTAAGAGAAACCATATAAAGTTTGATATACATACCCCTGGAATAAAAGTCAGTCTATTACCATCCATCCAAAATTCTTTCAATCCACTTAGTTGCTCAAGTACTTCAGGCTGTTTGGGTAAGAAGGGGGTGGGGGAATTCAATAATTTACTTGAATGTTTTTATTTGTCAGAAGTAGTTCCAAGGAACTTGTAATGGTAACTTCTGATTTAAAACATTTAATAAATAACTGGGGGGGGTGTGGCATGGAGCAGAGCCAAGATTCTAGACTTTTCATTATATTATAGTTACTACAGTGGTACTACTAAAAGAAAACTCAAAGATAAGCATTCCAGAAGAGTAGATTGCATAAAATTCATTTAAACAACAGGCTCAAGTATTTATAAAACTAATAAAGAAATAAAAATAAGTCCCATCACTTTCAAGAATATAATAAAAAGATACTCTCAATCATCATCTGTAAAAAGATTTATTAGCCTTTTCCCCATAACCCAGCAATTGTGCAACTAGGTTATCTACCCCAAAGATACAAATGTAGTGATTAGAAGGGGCACATGCACCCGAATGTTTACAGCAGCAATGTCCACAACAGCCAAACTACAGAAAGAGCCCAGATGCCCATCGACAGATGAATGAATAAAGAAGATGTGATATATATACTGGAATACTACTCAGCCATTAAAAAAATGAAATCTTGGCATTTGTAATGACGTGGACGGAACTAGAGGGTATTATGCTAAGCAAAATAAGTAAATGAAAGAAAGATAATTATCATACGATCACTCACACGTGGAACTTAAAAAACGAAGGAGAGGACCATAGGGGAAGAGAGGGAAAAATAAAACAAGATGAAATCAGAGAGTTAACCAAACTGTAGGAGACTCTTAATCACAAGAAACAAACTGAGGGTTGCTGGAGGGGACGGGGGTGAGGGGATAGGGCAATTGGGGGATGGACATTTGAGGAGGGCATGTGATGTAATGAGGACTAGGTACTATATGAGACTGATGAATCACTGAACTCTACCTCTGAAACTAATAATACATTATATGTTAATTAATTACATTTAAATTATAAATAAATAAAATGGGGGAAAGAATCAATTAAGAATTAAGAAAACTGATTAATCATTGTTAACTACTTATTATCAATTAACTATTCTATATGATACTATAACGGTGGTACGTATCATCATACATGTGTCCAAACCCACAAAATGTACAACACCAGAAGTAAAAGCTAATGTAAAATATGGATCTCAGGCAATTATGATGTGGGAATGTAGGTTCAACAAGTGTAACAAATGTACCAGTCTGGTGGGGGATGTTGAAATTGGGGGAAGTTATGCATGTGTGGAAAGGGTATATATGGGAAATCTCTGTACCTACCCTTAGCTAAAATGTGCTGTGAGCCTAAAACTGCTCTTAAAAAAAAATCTATTAAGAAAAAAAAAAAAAAAGAAGAAGATTTAGCCTTTCATGAAAAGACCAAAGATATTCCAAGATGACTAAGAGGGAGAAAAATAAAGAAAAAACCAACTGCCCAATAATAAGGGAAAGGTAAATAAACTAAGGCAAAATCCATGATATGCACATGCTGTTATTTTAAACTCTTAGCAATTACATAATGAAATATATTTTTTTAAAATTCATTTATTGTTGAAATATTGTTTTTAATATGGTGTTGATAACCAAAAAACTACACAGAGGGTTTCAGTGGACCTTGGTATTGAGACAAAATTTCATCTTGGGCATTTGGCCTTGCAGACTCTACTGAATGTATGCTTCAAAGGTACTTCTGTCACCACACAAACACAGTTACTGACATTGTGATGGCATAGAGTACCATCATACCTAATCAATACAGTAATACAAGTAATAAGTAGAAGTCATGTCATTCAGATTTGCTGCTAACACATAAATATAGGCAAGGTGTATCTTGGAGTAAAAGAAGTATCTTTTTATGCTTTATCTGTTATCACTTTAAGGGTGAGTTTTTAAAAATGTGTTGTAATGCTATAGACCGAAATGGTACAAAAATGAATGATACTGAATATTACCGATTCATAGAATAATAATTAGGATTTTTCAAATAGTTAATATGGATGTAGATTAATATTTTTAAATACCTTAAGAGTACAATAGCTTAACAATTTAGGAAGAACAGTACTTTTTCACAAGGGGTTAAGAACTTCCACAACACATGATAAAAGCCATCATAAACCATCTTCAATGAAAATACACTAAAGAAAATTAAAGTGTATTTTAGAAAAAAAGATCTCCAAAACTACCATGCTCTTCCACTAACTTCAGCTATAAAGTTCACTATTTGATGAGCAAATGTATAACGCAACACCCACAGGGCAATCATGAAGCTGAAAATACTGAGAAAGTCTTGTTCTTAAGATTATCATTTGACAGTAGGTACATGAAAAGATGCTCAACATCATTCATCATCAGGGCAATCCAAATCAAAACCACAATGAGGTATCACCTCACACCTGTCAAAATGGCTAAAATCAACAACACAAGAAAAAATGCTGGCAAGGATGTGGAGAAAAAGGAACCCTCCTGTACTGCTGGTGGGAATGCAAACTGGTGCAATCACTATGGAAAACAGTATGGAGGTTCCTTAAAAAATTAAAAATATGATCCAGTAATTCCACTCTTAAGTATTTATCCAAAGAATATGAGAACACTAGTTTGAAAAGATATGCAGCCCTGTTTATGGCAGCATTATTTACAATGGCCAAAATATGGAAGCAGCCTTAAGTCCACTGACAAATGAATAGATAAAGAAAAGATGTGGTATGGGCGCTTGGGTGGCTCAGTAGGTTGAGTGCCTTCGGCTCAGGTCATGATCTCAGGGTTCTGGGATTGAGCCCTGTATCTGGCTCCCTGCTCTTCAGCAGAGTCTGCTTCTCCAGCTCTCTCTGCCCCTCCCCCTGCTTATGCTCTCTCTCAATAAATAAATAAATAAAACAATAAATAAAACCTTAAAAAAGATGCAGTGTATATGTGCCACATGTGCAATGGAATACTACTCGGCCATAAAAAAGAATGAGCTCTTGCTATTAGCAGCATGAATGGTTCTAGCAAGTATAATGCTAAGCAAAATAAGTCTGTCAGAGAAAAATAAGTAACACATGATTTCACTCATATGTGCGATTCAAGAAACAAAATAAATGAAGAAAGAAAAAAAAGAGACAAACCAAGAATCAGATTCTCAACTACAGAGAACAAACTGATGGTTACCAGAGGTGAGGTGGGTGGGGGGATGGTGGTAACAGCTGAAGGAGATTAAGAGTGCTCTTGATGAGCACTGAGTAATGTGTAAGTTATTGAATCACTATATTGTATATCGGAAACTAACATAACACTGTATCATAATTATACTAGAATTAAAAACAAAAAACAAAATCAAAAACACTAGGGGCAACTGGGTGGTACAGTCAGTTCAAGTGTCAGACTCTTGGTTTTGGCTCAGGTAGTTATCTCAGGGTTGTGGGATCTAGCCCTGCCTCAGGCTCTGCATTCAGCACAGTCTGTTTGAGAGACTCTCTTCCTCTCCCCTCTAACCTCCCACTCCCTCCCACTCTATGAGCTAGCTCACTCTCTCACATAGAAATAAATAAATCTTTAAAAAAAAAGACTATCATTTGAAATCTCTCATAATTTTAAAACCCAAACTTATAAACATAATGTAAAAGAATTTAATGATGATATTAAGGCCAATGAATTCCTCTTCAGAAAAAATATCTAGCTTATTTTCTGAGTTCTTTCGGAGAACTCACTGAAGATAAAAATCTACTTACATACTCCTTTCTTTTTTGATTTTATGTCATAGCACACTTTGCATACAAAACAAAAACAATTAAGAGGTCTTATTACCAACTGAAAAATAGTGGTTTCACTCAATGTTTTCCCTTTAGCTATTAAGTAAAATTATAGAAAAATATTTTATCATTGAAAAATTCCTGAGCAATACCCTCAGGGACCTACTTTTGCCTTAGAAGTACTTTTTCTTACTCATTTAGGCTGATAAAACTTTTGTTTTTCCCTTATGATCTCTCAAATTGTCTACTTGCTGTGCCTAACCTTGTTACTTTTTCCATGAGTTTCTCCTTTATTTTACATTTGATTCTCACTACTGTCAGATATTTCTATCTGATTAATTCTCCCTGTTAAGTGTTTTCATATATTTTTTCCCAAAAATATGTATATATCTTTAACCTATTTTATACTTAAAAATGCTAAGAGGGGCTCCTGGGTGGCTCAGTGGGTTAAAGCCTCTGTCTTCGGCTCAGGTCGTGATCCCAGGGTCCTGGGATCGAGTCCCGCATCAGACTGTCTGCTCAACAGGGAGCCTGCTTCCCTTCCTCTCTCTGCTTGCTTCTCTGTCTACCTGTGATCTCTGTCTGTCAAATAAATAAATAAAATCTTAAAAAAAAAAAGCTAAGAAATAAATACATTAACTTTCACATGCTCTCAATCAAATTTAAGACCTTTGGATAGAGACTGGTAAGAACTTACCACTTCTGTGAATTCATTACTTCCCAAATCCAGTCTTTCCAGTTGGGTCAGTCTATTCATGGTTCTATGCACAAGGGATTAGTGAAGAATTGAATATATAAAAATATTAATTAAATGGAAGCTTTCAAATCAATAGTGTTAAACATTCTTAGGTAAGATCTAATGTACAGGTTTCACCATAGTGACAAAATAAACATAATTTCTCAGAAAGGTATTCTTTATTTAATTTCTAAATAAAATAAGTTATGAATTATTCTCTAATTTGGGTTCTCATCAGGTCTTCACTTCTATTCCTCAACAGTCATAGTAAATTTAAACACATGGACCAGAATATGAATAACTGGTTTTTGCTTTTTTCACAGAATAAATTTTCATATAGTATTAATCAATTAATGAATTAGACTGGCAGCTACACAGTAATTGTTACCATTTTTCAAGACTGGTCATATATTTGTAAAACTTCAAAATAGCTTAATTCTAAAAATAAGTACTCAAAATTCTAAACAGTAAATTTCTTACCACATTTCCAAATTAATTTCAATACAATTCAAAGTCAAGTTTTATAAGAATCATAAATATGAAAAAGAAGGAATCATAAATATGAGTAGTAAAATCATTTTTAACTTCCAACTTACTACCAATATTTCTCTGCAACTACAGTGACTTGAAAATTGTACAAAACCTCATTTAATAACGAAATAAACTAAACTGTACTTTTATCTCTCCTTCAATACAGCATTTTAAAAACCTAAACTAGTTAATTCAAATACATATTTACACTCATATTACTACTTTTAGAGAAACCTAGCATTTGATAGATTGAAGTACTACCAGCTACCTAGATAAAGAACTTTGTGCTATAATTTTTTAGGATATGTCAAAATGAAAGCAAAATACAGTTATCATCGTATTATTAATATAAATATGCTAATGACTTAAAAATTAACACTATTAAAAACCAACAGGCTCCTTAAATTACAACATAAGAACACAGCCTATTTCTATCTAATTTTTTAGATATTCTATCTATCTAATTTTAACACCTTAGAAAAAGTAAAATAAAATTCACAAAACATTTCTCTGCCTTTTCAGTGAAAAAACTAACAAACATAGGAACACACATAATTGGGGGCGCACTTGGGTGGCTCAGTTCATTAGGCAACTGCTTTCGGCTCAGGTCATGTTCCTAGGGTCCCAGGATCTAGTCCCACCTAGGGCTCCTTGCTTGGCAGACAGCCTCGTCACCCTCCCCCTTTGCTCCTCCCCTGTGTTTGCAAGTGCGCATCTTTATTGCTCTCTCTCAAATAAAGAATCTTTAAAAAATAATAGATAAATAAAAGAACACACATAATTGTAATGACACTATGTTACTGACCCAACATTAGAGGAAACTAATTTTTCCAAATCCTTCTATTTTAAGTATGCCATTCTATCAATATTCCTTTAACTTATTTCACAACACCAATTTTTCTCAAAGCTGCTTTATTTAACTTAGACTTATTAAAGGCCTAGTCTCAACTATAATTGTTTCCCTTACTCATATCTTTGTCCAAAAAATCTCTAAGTCAGTTGTAGTTTGCTTCATAACAAAGGTTTCTAGGACCTTTTGAAGAAAGATGAGAAGCTATGACATTAAACTATATCCAGGTTAACATTTGGAGAATGTAGAAGGGTGTGTGAGGAGGGAGGGGAGAATTGAAGAAATTCTTAAAATGACAAAAGAACATAGAAAATCCACACAGAGCAGTTAAACACTGTAACAAAAGGGTTAAGTCATGTAAGAGTACAAAAAAGAAGCAGTGCATTGGAAAAATTCAATTATGAATGACGTCTTTAGAAAGAAGTTTAAAAACTGATGCAGGGAAAAGTGAATGACGTGTATATGTAACAAAAAAAGAAATAAAATGTAAAATCCTCAAAATGTCTCTATCTTAATTTGCATTAATTTATACTGGCAACTTCAGTCCTACTAAGATACCTCAAAAGTCTAAGACAAAATTTCACGTTTTGATTTTCAAGTCTTTTCATTTAAGATCCAGCTTCCTACTTCAAGGAGAAACCAAAAACAATATATCCTTCAAATTTCTTCCTATTTACCTCTCAAATTTCTTTGTATTTAACTCCTTTTTATCTTTTTATCATCTCTTTTTGTGTCACAGGGAAAAAAACACATCTTTTGTGTGCTTGGCCCTGTGCCCTCTAGTACTTAGATGGTATTAAATTTTACTTAGCTACATATCTGAAACAGCTTTCCCACTGCTCACATCTTTGATTATAAAAAGGTTCACTCACATAACTTGAATGCACATGACTTTTGTAACATTTAAAACTACTGCCTCTTTACAGGTTTGTGAGGTCTCAAAAGTTTTAATCACAAGTCTTAAAAAGAGAGCAGTAAAGAATTATATTTGAAAATATATCAAACAGAGCCCAATTTAAAGTTAAATAAGGAGATAAAATAATGAGTTAAAATTATGGTATCAGATAAACAGTATTAATTATAGGCTTAGCTATTGCAGTAAACAATTTACATCCTATTCAAATCTCTTAGAAAGCAGTCCGTTTGAACTAAAGGAGTCATCAATGCCAGTACCACATCTGTAAAATATTTAAATCTTTTTGAATTTAATATGGATCATAATTCCCATTTTAATTTACACTCACAACCATCACTATAAACACCAATCTTTTCTGCGCTGAACAACTGTCAGCTAATAGATGATGTCTTCTGGGAATCAAAACCAGATATTCTCCTTGTCCTCAAAGACTTACATTCATGGAGAAGGTTATAGGTACATGTGTGCTTGCATTTAAGTTAGGTAAAAACAAGAGTAAAAGGGGGGGGGGGGTTGCCTGGGTGGCTCAATAGGTAAGCATCTGCCTTTGGCTTAGGTCATGATCCCAGGGTCCTGGGACAGAGCCCTGCATCAGTCTCCCCGCTCAGTGGGAAGCCTGCTTCTCCCTTTCCTACTCCCCCTACTTGTGTTCCTTCTCTCACTGTGTGTCTCTATGCCAAATAAATAAAATCTTTTAAAAAAAGAGTGAAATAAAATGCATAAAAAAACAAGATTGGGCTGCCTGGGTGGCTCAGTGGGTTAAGCCTCTGCCTTCGGCTCAGGTCATGATCTCAGGGTCCTGGGATCGACCCCTATGTTCCCCTATGTTGGGTTCTCTGCTGAGCAGGGAGCCTGCTTCCCTTCCTCTCTCTCTGCCTGCCTCTCTGCCTACTTGTGATCTCTGTCAAATAAATAAATAAAATCTTAAAAAAAAAAACAAAAACAAGACTAACATGGTAAATTTCATAACAGATACAAATAAGATGCCACAGAAGCTGAGTAAGCCAAACTAACTCCTGGGGAACTGGAGAGATCTCCCTTAAAAGCTAACAATTAACTCCTGACAAATCAATCACAACAGAAATCAGCAAAGTTTTCTGTAAAGGATCAGAGAATAAATAATTTAGGCTTTGCATAGAGTCTTTGTCACAACTATTTGATTCTAACACTATAGAGCAAAGGGAGCCGTAGGCAATATGTAAATGAATAAATGTGTTTCCAGTGAAACTTCTTTGCACAAATAAGGGGCCAGATTTAGTAAGACAGTAGTTTGCCAATGCCTACACTGTAAAAATGTAGCGATGAATTCAGGAAGTTTTAATGTATTTTTTTCAATAAATGGACACACACTACAGTGCATTTTCAGTGTGTAGATCTGTTTTAGCTTCATCTTATTTGCTCTTGGATTGCCATCTTTTCTTGATGTTAGCTTACCAGCAGGGGGCTGTCATCCCACTTCTAACGTACAACAGACTATAAAACCCAACAAATTCTTAAAAATTACAGTTATCAGACTTCACATAAAGACCCTACAGATTTCACTAATTAACACTATATAAGAGCTCTAGTATATGAACTGGGACCTCTATATGGGACTAGTAGGTTTTATAGACATATTTTGATATTTGTCACACAAGACCAAATTCAGAAAGCTTATGAAATCACTATAAAATACCAACAACAGATGTCAAAGTTTTATATTCAATACCACTGATTAAAATATGACCACAAGTCATACTGATCACAATGTGATCACAATATGATCACAAGTCAGTCTTTTAAAAATAATTTTCACTCATATTTTAGATATTACAAAGTTAACATTTCTTTAAGGACTTAAGAATTAAAAATTCTTGGGGTGCCTTGCTGGCTCAGTCAGTAGAGTCTGTGACTCTTGATCTTGGGAATTGTTAAGTTTGAGCTCCACAATGGGTGCAGAGAGTACTTAAAAAAAATCTTCAAAAGATTTAAGAATTCTTATTTTAGAAAGAATAGCACCTTTACTTACTTTGGCAACATTTTCAACTGGTTTTCTCTAAGTTCTAATATCTGGAGTTTAGTTAATCTGTGAAACAAAATAACAAATTAATCATCTATGACAAAAACAATGAATTTAATTACCAAAGTGATGTCATGCTCCAAAGTTTTAAATCAACCAATATTCTGTAATTGCAAAGTAAGAAAAGACTATTTCTGCCCCTCAGAATTAGTTGGGGGAAAAAAGTTAAACACTTCTAAACACATTTAAAGCACAACTTATTGTCCCTAAATATCAATCCTACAGCATTTCATGCAAACATGCCTCCAAAATATCAGCCATCAGTAGGTTAGAGAACAGTAATTCAACTCCAGAGTCCAGCTCCAAGAGAAAAAACAACAAGGGAACTTAAGGGGATATAATAAAGGAGAAATCCTCTGGCCCTTCAGTGATGCACATTCCAAAAAAATTAAGGGAAAATGAGAAGATTGGGTGGTCTAGAGTTGCTATCTAATGCCATAATGTCAATAATATTGCAATATATAAATGTATCAAATCAACATGCTGTACACCTTAAACTTACAAAATGTTATATGTCAAATATATTTCCATACAAAAGTGGTCCAAATACCAGATATAAAAAATGAATCTGACAAGTATGCTTTTATATATAATATATAAAAATGTATGTATATATTATATATCATATATAAATATATTAAAAGTATATGCATAATTACACATAAACACACATACACACACATATATATTTATATATGTAAATAAATATATGAAGCATGCATGATAAAGTGGGTCCCACAGGACAGTCAATGGGCTACAACAATGCCCAGAATTTGTTCTCTCTTAGTTGAAATGTAATTGCCATATAACATTATTAGTTTCAGGTATCCAATATAATGTATATGTGTCTATATTGTGAAATGATCACCGTAATAACTGTAGTTAACATCCATCACCATAGTTACATTTTTTTCCTTATGATGAGAACTTTTAGGATCTACTTTCTCAGCAATCTCAAATATGCAATACTGTACATTACACCCTCAAAATTTATTTATTTTATAACTGGAAATTTGTACTTTTGACCACCTTTACCCATATTGCCACCCTCACCCGTGCCAACCACCAATCTGTTCTCTGTATCTAATGAAGCTCGGGTTTTGTTTTATTTTGAGATTCCACATATAAGTGAGATCATACAGTATGTATCTTTATTTACAGACAAAAAGATGACTAAAATTAACATGCCATTGAAAAGCACTTTCTCTACTAGTTTTAAAATAATAATAATTTGATACCTAATAGTCATTCACTCACTGTTCATCTTTTCATTAAAGAAAAGTTACTCAAAGACTATAACGACAAGAATTACTCTATGTTCAGATACTGGCGGGAGTGTGCCAATGGGGTGGTCCCCAGAAACACACTTTCTTTGCTCCAGAATTTTGATTCTAGTGGGGAAGGCAGATAAATCAATAATTAGATCATTTTCAAATATGATAAATGCTAAAAATAAAGTATTCTGTTCTCAAATATATAGAAATTACCCACATTTAAAGTATTTTTGAATACTTTAAAAACCAATTCAAGTTGTAAATTACCTTTTTCTTCTAAATATTCACTGCTTATTTATTTATCTGGGAATATAAATTCAAAGACAAAATAACAAGACCCAAAAAACTGTAAAAACCACAAGGTTTGGAAACAATTACAAAAGAAGAGCGTATGAAAGTAGTTATTACTAAAGCAACTTGTAGTTTTGTAAACTTTATAAGAGCTAACAAGAAAAGGTTTTAAAAGAAACTGTAATTTACCTGCCAAAGTTAGCTGGCAAGAACTCAAGGAAAGCATCATTTAGATATAACTGGGTTAGGTTTAACAGCTGAGAAAATCCATCAGGAAGCCTATATAAAATATATCAGAATTTAAGTTAAATTAACACACAGAATTTCAGTCTCAGAATCTATCTAAGAACCTGTCTAACCAACACATGTTCTTAACAGGTAACAGTCACCTTTTTACTTTAACGAGGGACCCGCAAACTTGAGATTTCCTTTTTATAATAATTTACCTATTTTGGGATGCCTGGGTGGCTCAGTTGGTTGAGCGGCTGACTTCGGCTCAGGTCATGATCCCTGCGTCCGGGATCGAGTCCCACATCGGGCTCCTTGCTCGGCAGGGAGCCTGCTTCTCCCTCTGCCTCTGCCTGCCACTCTGTCTGCCTGTGCTCGCTTGCTCTCTCTCCCTCTATCTCTCTGACAAATAAATAAAATAATAAAATCTTTAAAAAAAATAATTTACCTATTTCAATAACTTCTTCTCTTCATAAATAGGAAAGAGACAGTATTTGCCTCAAGAAGATAAAATGTGCACAAAAAGGTCAACTATGAATGAACCACAATACACAGAAATGTTTTTAGGACATAACTATGACATCAGCAAGCACTCTTGAAATTTTCCTTATCTAATATCAATCCAAAGGATTCATAAAGAGTTCCAAAACCTGACAGTATTTTTTTTTCCCCCCAAACCTTGACAGTATGGACTTTTGGGGCTGGATAATTCTTTGTATTGAGGAGGCTGTCTTCTGCACTGTACTGTTCAGCAGCAAGCCTGGCCTTATCTACTCAGAGCCAGTAGCACCATCCACCACGGCAGGTTTTAAAAACCAAAACTGTCTTCAGAATTTGCCAAAAGACCCTTGGGGGCAAAATCATTCCCATTTGAGAACCATTAGTTTAGAAACTATTTTCAATTTCAAAATCTGGCCTTTAAATAACCAAATAAGATTGCATAATTTTATAATAAGCAAATAAGAAGAAATAACAAAAAAAGCTAAAGGACATTTTAAGGCCATATGAGAACCTGTATGTATCAGCTTTCCCTTTATTTCCTCTGGTTTACAAAAGAAATTCCAGATCTAGAACTGAATGCTAGAGCAATATTTTTAGCTAAAGAAAAAACATCATCATTACATGTTTTTCCTGGATTTTAAAAAGTACAAAGTTCTGTTGCAGTGAGACATCTCAGTCTTTGACTTATCTTGTTTCCTCCCTATGTCACATTCCTTCATCTACCACAGCAAATAAAGCACCAATGTTTGAAAATATTCACTAAATATAGTACTGTATTATGTGAAATCTGGTTTCAGTTTTTGACTTAGCTACACTAAACTATGCTCTACTCATCTTTTGCTTCACTATTCCATTTTTGCAAAACTTAATTGTTCTGGAGTCAGGAAAGTGTTCTATTTATAGCCATTACTATCATAAAAGAAAATTTATGACCTCTGGCATATGTTGCAACCAATCACATGGTTTTCCTTTTTTGTTGTTCTTACCTTTCTGATCTTTCAGTTTCTTTTAGTATTTTCAAAAGTTTTAGTGTGCTACACAGCTGATTTGTGAGTGAAGATATTCTTACATTCTGAAAGTATCACTGAGGGAGGAAACCAAATTCTAGCCTCATTACTGACACAAACCATCTGTGAGACCTGGAGCAAAACATCTGGATTATCTGTTCGGATGTCTAATTTATCTTTGTAAAATATGGGGTTAGAAAATATGGCATTAGAAAAAACCATGGTCATAAAAAGGTTTCATTTTAACCTAAAAATGAAATTTAAAGTTGATACCAGTTACTCATTAAAAATATAGAAAGTAATTTTCTACTACTAATTCACAGCTGTTTTACTCAAAATTAACTTGTAATTCAACTGAGAACTTACTTGGAAATAGGGTTTACACTGGCCTCCACAACCGTCAAAACTTTACAATTTTTTATATTTTCTGGAAATTCCTGTATTCCTAGAAAATGAACAAATAATAATCAAATTAAAAGGATCTATTAAAAAAGGATAAAATAATTAAAAAATGAATTACTGTTTACCTTGCAGATTCAAAATTTACCAACTAGGATCTAGACAAACTGACAACATCAACCAAACAGAACTCTACAATTTCTCTTTTCTTTTTCAACTTTTGTTCATGTGCCTCTTTATAAATGCCAATTATTAGTTTCACCTCCCCCTCCTTCACTTAGCTCTTCTGAAAATTAGTGCCTTCTCCATTTGATGATATTAAGGATACAAAATACAGAATACTTAGCACTCTTTCTGGCTTTCTGACATAAAAACATGATTACTTTTTTTAATGCTGGGCCCAGATTAAGGTGTTCCCTAACATACATATCAACTGACAAAGCTGAGAACAAAGCTGAAGCCAGAAATAGTAGAAAATCTACAGTTGACATGCCAGCAGATATGCCTGATGGCAGCTGCTGACCAATACTTCAGTAAAATACCGCATCAGGGGTGGACAGGCCAAATTACAGAAACTTTCTAAGCACATACTCTTTTTTTTTTTAATCTTTTTGTTGTTGTTGTTAAAGATTTTATTTATTTGATAGACAGAGATCACAAGTAGGCAGAGAGGCAGGCAGAGAGAGAGAGGAAAGGAAGCAGACTCCCTGTCGAGCAGAGAGCCCGATGTGGGGCTCAATCCCAGGACCCTGGATCATGACCTGAGCTGAAGGCAGAGGCTTTAACCCACTGAGCCACCCAGGCACCCCTCTAAGCACATACTCTTATTTCCTCACACTATCTCCGCAAAAATACAGTAACAATAATTTGTGAACTAACAATAACCCACAAACTTCCAATAGCAATGTTATAACACAAACTAAAAGAATACTAAAAGCTTTTTAAAATATTATAAAAATTCTATAAGACTCCTTCCTGTACTAACACAATACAAATACTGAACATAGTTGACATTAGAGGATCATTCAAACTTCTTTCAACTTCATTACTTTACCATTCTAGATAAGCAAGTTTACCACAGTGCCAAACACAGAATTTCAGGTGCCCCAAAATTAATAATGCAAAATCACCAACTGGCAAATACTATAACAATAACTGTTCAGTTAAAACTCATCAGCAAATACTAATATCAGTCAGTAAAATAATGATGAAAAACAGGATACTAATAGACTGATTGTTTCTCCAAAAAAGATACTTATGAATAACAAAAGAAAAAAAGCAATTTAGTAAAGAAATATCAAAGGCACCATCTTAAATTGCTTTAAAGTTACCATCACCAGTTAGCAACATCATGTGGCACCAAATCTAAGATGCACAGGGAAGGGATGCAATACCATTATTGTCATATTCTTGCCAAAAACATGTAACATGAAGTTAATCATAAGCAAACATCAAACAAATACAAATTTAGAAAAATTCTACTACATAACTGGCCAGTAAAATTTAAAACCATCAAGGTCAAACAAGACAAAGGAAGACTGAGGAACCCAGGTAAGAGGAGACCAAAGAATATAATTGGGGGACTGTATCAATGTCAGTTATCTCCCTTGTTCTAGAATATTATAAAACGTTACCACTGTGGAAACTAGGTAACAAGTACACAGGACTACCCTGCAATTTCTGTTACAACTGTATGTGAATTTACAATTATCTCAATAAAAATTTCAATTGAAGGAATCGGGGCTCAATGATTCCTTATGGGAAGGTTTTACCATTGTTATTATAAATTCAATTTCTCAAACAGTCAAGATAACTCATTTTTTCAATTTCAGTTTTAGGAACTTTTACTTTTGCTGAAATTTATAGAGTTCATGTAAATCTTCAAATTAGCAAATATATAGAATAATGGATATCGAATGATATTAAGGAATTACTGTTAACTGTCTTTTTTCAAGTATGACAAATAGAGTGGTTTCATTTCGAAATAGTTATATATGAAAGGGACTCTTCGTGACTTGCTTTAAAATAATCAGAGGTGAAGAGGTGCCTTGGTGGCTCAGTCAGTTAAGCATCCAACTCTTGGTTTCAGCTCAGGTCATGATCTGGGGTTGTGAGATGGAGCGCCATGTGCGGGTCCACACTCAGCACAGGGTCTGCTTGAGACTCCCTACCCACCTTTCCCTTTGCCCTTCCCCACCCCATTTGCTCTCGTGCTCATAAATAAATGAAATAAATAAATAAATAAATAAATAAATAAATAAATAAGATTTTAACAGAAACTATAAGGGATGGCAAAGTAGGAAGTACAGATGAAGGTATACTAGGAGGTATTCAATATACTGATACATGCTGAAGTTGGTTGATAGGTACAGCAGATTTATTATATTCTACTTTTGTAAATGCTTGAAATATTCCACTACAAAAAGATTACCACTGTTCAGCTACTACAAACAGACTCGGAGACAAAGTCACTGTACTTAAAGGGGAAAAAATGAACAAAATGCTAAAGATAAGAGCTTAAGTTTAAGAAATAAATGGGACCTTCACAAATAAAAAATATAATAACTGAATGAAAAATACAGGACAGGATTAAAAAGAGACTGGGGTGCCTGGGTGGCTCAGTGGATTAAGTGTCCAACTTTGGCTCAGATCATGATCTCAGGGTCTATCTGTCCCTCCCCCTGCTCATGCTCTCTCTCTCCCAAATAAAATCTTAGAAAAAATAACATGATTAGACACCATAGGAGAAAATTTCAGTGAGCCAGAAGACATGGAAACAGAAATTAGCCAATCTGAAACACAGAGAAAAAGTAGAATGAAAAAATATCAACATAACAGAATATATGGGACAACAATGTCAAGCAGGCTAACTTATCTTTAGAAGTTTGTTTACCAGCCTACCACTAAGAATACATGCTCTCTGAGGGGAGAACCTTTGCCTCTCTTTTTCACTAGCTGAATAGGACATGGCATAGAGTTATCAATGTCACTAGATACTTCCAAACTCCTTTCCAGGGTGGCATTACCTATTTTCACACCATAATACCTATTTATGCATATTCTTGTCAACATATGCTATTTACATGCCAATATAAGGCATATATTGCAATAATATAAATGTACATTTATATACATTTTTGTATATATACATACAGTTGTATACATATATATACACACATATATACATACATATACATATATATACAAATGTATATTTATATACATACACCAGCAATAATATAAATGTATACTTAAATTAAAGCTAGATGGGGGAGCCTGGGTGGCCCAACGGGTTAAGCCTCTGCCTTCGGCTCAGGTCATAATCTCAGGGTCCTGGGATCGAGCCCCACTTCCGGTTCTCTGCTCAGCAGGGAGCCTGCTTCTCTCTCTCTGCCTGCCTCTCTGCCTACTTGTGATCTCTCGGTCAAATAAATAAATAAAATCTTTAAAAAAGTAAATTAATTAAAGCTAGATATTCTTGATATTTTCTAGTGATAATACATTTTCATGTGTTTACTGATCATTTTTATTTCTTCTTTGAACTCCCTGTTTATTGTATATCTTCTATTGGATTATCTTTTCATTACTGATTGTAAGCATTCTTTAGAAATACTAGTGTATCAAATTTTTCTGTTTGTCGTGTATTATTTAGTCATACAGAAATCTTATTCTTTTACTACTGTGCTTTTTAAAAATTAATTTATTAGAGAGAGAGAGAGAGAGAGAAAGGGAGAAGGAAGGAGAGGGAGAGAGAGTATCCCAACCAGGCTACATGCTCCACAAAGAGCCCAACACAGGGCTCTATCTCATGATGGTAAGATCCTAACCTAAGCCAAAATCAAGAATCGGACACTTAACCAACTGTGGCACCCAAGTGCCCCTACTATGCTCTCTATATCTTGAATAAGATCTCTTTCCTATCCCAAAGTCATAAAAATATTCTACATTTTCCAATAATTGTAACTGTGTTTTTCATATTATTATCCTTAATTAATCTGGAATTTATTTTAGTACATATTATGAAGGCTCTCTCTTTTTTTCCTATTTCCCATATAAAACCACTGTTCCAATGCTAACAAAATACTTTTCTTATTTCATTGATTTGTAGAGGCAACTCTGTCATATTCCAGATTCTTTCATGGTTATGTTTCCTGACAGTCTTTCCTTTTAGGCCCTTCTACTCATCTATTCCATAGTTTTATGCTTTTCTTCCAGTTAGGTTGCACTGCACATTTTCTATAAAGTTCATTTCTAGGTATGTGTGATAGAGTGGTTGCATTAATAGACTCACTCCCTATACTACTCTCTACAATGTGATCCTTCAACTACTCCCATCAAAACATTAAGTATAATTTCCCTATGATCTGATTCCAGGCTCAGCCATGTGTTCTGCTTTAGCCAATGAAACTTTAGCCAAGCTGATGAAATTGAGGGTTTAAATAAGCTCTCTGGCTAATTTCCACTAGCTCTCAGGGTCCTCTTATTGTTTTGTGAGAAATGTGGCTGGGATGGCTTGGGCTAACCTGATGGAGGATGAGATCTGTCATCCCTACACAGGATCACAACACTGTGATTTAAATAACTCTTTATCTGGTTTTGTTATCAAAGTGTATTTTACCTTTACAGACAGAATTGTATACTTCCCCTCCCATACTTTAATCTAAAGAAGTTTTTATAAATTAGGGATAACCTCAATTCCAAGAAGGTTTAGTCAAATTTGCTCTTAAAAGTAGACTTGGTAGTTTTTCTGACTATCCAATTTAATACTGTATTCACTGGTCTTTTTTTTTTTTTTAAGATTTTATTTATTTATTTGACAGAGAGAGAGACAGACAGACACACACACACACCACAAGGAGGCAGAGAGGCAGGTAGAGAGGAGGAAGAGGCTCCCTGCTGGATAGAGAGCCCAATGCAGAGCTCGATCCCAGGACCCTGAGATCATGACCTGAGCTGAAGGCAGAAGCTTAACCCATTGAGTCACCTAGGCGCCCCTCACTGGTCTTTGTCAGTTTTCTGCTTCTTGAACTGATTTTGGAAATTTATTTTTTATTTCATCTAAGTTTTAAAATTTAGCAGCTTTAGGGGCACCTGGGCGGCTCACGTGGTTAAGCGTCTGCCTTCAGCTCAGGTCATGATCCCAGGATCCTGTGATCAAGCCGCACACTGGGCTCCCTGCTCTGGAGTTTCTCCCTCTGCCCTCCCTCTGCTCGTTCTCTCTCTCTCCCTTTCTCTCTCTCAAATAAATAACATCTTTAAAAAATTAAATAAAATTTAGTGGCTTTATAGTATTTATTCTTTTTGAGTGAAAAGCCACTTTTTAAAAAAATGTTTTTAATTTATTTATTTGTCAGAGAGAGAGGGAGAGAGCGAGCGAGCACAAGCAGACAGAGTGGCAGGCAGAGGCAGAGGGAGAAGCAGGCTCCCTGCCAAGCAAGGAGCCCGATGTGGGACTCGATCCCAGGACACTGGGATCATGACCTGAGCTGAAGGCAGCCACTTAACCAACTGAGCCACCCAGGCATCCCGAAAAGCCACTTTTTAATAAAATGATGGTAACAGGAATATGAGAGATGTTGCTTTTGGAGGGAATGACAGAAGAATTTTCTTATTAATGGTAATAAAAACTTTAAAACCCTGTTAGAAGTTGAAAAATTGGAACTACCAATCTCCAAAGCATCTCTTTTACCTAGAAATTTAACACTTCAATTACACATTTTAGGGTCTGTACATACCCTATACACAATGAACTGCTTAATTAGTATCTGTGTTTCTTCTATTCCTGCTTGTAGGTTTTGTTTCAATTGATTCAATTTTCTGTCCTAAGTACATGTAACTATTCATTATACTGTACTTTTTTTTTTAAGAGAATTTTTTAAAGGGGGGGCAGTTGTTTTTTAATTTTTTTTTAAGATTTTTATTTATTTATCTGTCAGAGAGAAAGAGAGAGAGAGAGAGCTAGCACAGGCAGACAGAGTGGCAGGCAAAGGCAGAGGGAGAAGCAGGCTCCCTGCCGAGCAAGGAGCCCGATGTGGGACTCGATCCCAGGACGCTGGGATCATGACCTGAACCGAAGGCAGTCGCTTAACCAACTGAGCCACCCAGGCGTCCCCATTATACTGTACTTTTGAACAGCAAATTTTTGCTAAATTTGACTAATTACCAATAACTTTCATATTTTTTACACTGATTTTGTTCCTCCTTTTCTCTTATTCATTTACATATAAAATATTTGTTATGGATCATATTCTTAGAAGTTAAATTCTTGGGGCGCCTGGGTGGCTCAGTGTTATAAGCCTCTGCCTTCGGCTCAGGTCACGATTTCAGGGTTCCTGGGATTGAGCCCCGCGTTGGGCTCTCTGCTCAGCAGGGAGCCTGCTTCCCCACCCCCTCTGCCTACTTGTAATCTCTGTTTGTCAAATAAATAATAAAATCTTTAAAAAAAAGTTAAATTCTTATCAGTCCTTTTTTTTTTTTTTTTTTTTAGATTTTATTTATTTATTTGACAGACAGAGATCACAAGTAGGCAGAGAGGCAGGCAGAGAGAGAGGAAGGGAAGCAGGCTCCCTGCCCAGCAGAGAGCCCGATGCAGGGCTCAATCCCAGGATCCTGGAATCATGACCTGAGCCAAAGGCAGAGGCTTAAACCCATTGAGCCACCCAGGAGCCCCATTTTCCCTTTAAATAACAAATAATTTGGGGCGCCTGGGTGGCTCAGTGGGTTAAGCCTCTGCCTTCAGCTCAGGTCATGATCTCAGGGTCCTGGGATCGAGCCCCACATCGGGCTCTCTGCTCAGCGGGGAGCCTGCTTCCCCCTCTCTCTGCCTGCCTCACTGCCTACTTGTGATCTCTGTCTGTCAAATAAATAAATAAAATCTTAAAAAAAAACACACACACACAAATAATTTGTCTCAAGTGACAATTCTATAAGATACACTGAACACATTAAAACAGTACTCTTTTGCTAAACTGACTTAATACTTTAAAAAAATGTGTATGGGATAGCAGCAGGAGTCCCAGGGCAGATGTGGTAATTAGAGCCAGAAGTGGGAGACTTGGAGGAAAAAGAGCAAAAAAGGCAGTGAGTTTGGATTATTATGGTAAAGGTACTGTGAACATCTGCTTTAAAAAAATCAGTCTAGGGATGTGTGGGTGGCTCAGCTGGTTAAGCGCCTGCCTTGGGCTCAGGTCATGATGCCAGAGTCTGGGATCAAGCCCCACATCAGGCTCCCTGCTCAGCTCAGTAGGAGCCTGCTTTTCCCTTGGCCCGCAGCTCCCCCTGCTTGTGCGCTATCTGGCATGCACTCTCTGACAAAATCTTATTTAAAAAAAATTTTTTAAATCATTCTATAAACACATATTTTATTTCTCTTATGTAAACACCGAAGAATGGAATCAGGTATATGCATACTGATATGGTGAATTACACGGATTAATTTTCAAACACTGTAGGAACTTTGAATATCTGGAGTGGGGAGGTTGCAGTGTATTCTTCTTCTTCTTTTTTTTTAAAAGATTTGTTCACTTGACAGAGTGAGCTCAAGCACAAGGATGGGGGAGTGGCAGGCAGAGAGGAAAAAGCAGGCTTCCCACTGAGCAGAGAGCCCAATGTGGGACTTGACCCTGGGACTACAACCTGAGCTACAGGCAGACGCATAACTATCTGAGCCACTCAGGCGCCCCCGCAGCGTGTTATTCTTATAAAAATACATCTTTTACAATAAAACATTCCACATTTAGAGGAAGGACAGGGGAAGGACATTCCATGGTTTTCAGTAGCACCCCACTTCATTTTAAAAACCTTAGTTAAATATCTTATTTCTTTGGACTGTGTAAAGTCCTTAAAGTATCATGAAATCGTCTACATAGAAAATATTACCCAAGAGGTATAATATTTTTAGTATACAATAAAGTCTATGTAAGGAGAAAAAGACCAATTGGAGTATAGTATGTTCTACTGATCTAAACTTTTACATAAAGAAAGAATAATTTTAAGAGTTCTGTATCAGATTTCTGTAATTTTAATATTTAATGGGAAGTAATGCTTTTATCATATTCCACAAATACAAACATATATTTTACATTTTTAAAAATTTTAAGTACTTTATTCCATAGCATGAGGTTTATAAAAAGTAACCAATATTTGTGATATAAGTAATTCTAAATCATCTCCAGCTTTCAGATACATAGTAATAATTTTTCCTTAAAGGAGGAGTTTTGAAATACTCCTGGGTTTTCTATTTTTACAAACTGCTAGCATTGTATTTACTATGACTTTAATTCCTATAGGTTCTAAATCTTCCCTTAACTCCAAATAAAAATTTTCAAATGCCCTTTAGGTATTGCTTACGTATCTCAAAAAGAAAATATGGCCCAAACTGAAATCACCTATACTCTGCATTATTCAGCAAATATGTACCAACTAAACACAATGTAAGACACTATTATAGACTATAAATACTAAGACATGGTTCCTTTTCTTGAGAAGCTAAAATGTAGCAAAGAAAAGTATTTTCATCCTATTAGTTTCTTTCCTTCCTCACTAGTCTTTCTTCTCAGGATCTTCTGTACCTTTCTCCTCTTCTTTCAGGTCTCTTAATGTTGGGTTGCCATTAAGACTCATTCTTTAGGCCTCTTTTCTTTCACACTCATGCCCTTGGTGACTGTATCTAACCTCTGGCTTTATATACCATCTATACTCTGACAACTCCCACATATGTATAGCTAGCAGAGCTCTCTCTTGACTGAAAATTCCAGACCCCTGTGAATAAACAGATACCTTATTTCAAATGTAACATGTCCAAAAATGACCAGATTTTTTTCCACTAAAAATTACAACTCCACAGATGACCCCATCTTGGCTGTTAGCAATACTATTCTTCCACTTGCATACACCAATACCACTGAGGTCATCTTTATCTCTTATTTCTTATCTCATGTCCCACATTCAGTCCATCTCAAAATCTTGTCGACTCAACCTTCAAGTATATCTAGAGTCTGTCCACATCTCACTGCTTCTATCACTATCATCAGAGAAGACTGAAATAGCAGCCCAGCTGGTTACTTTTCACCTCTGTACTCACAATGTTTCTACATACAGCTGGCGTAAGTCTTTAAAACACAAATCAGATCATGGTCTGATTGAACTGCTCAAAGCTTTCCAAATGATTCCATGTCACTGAAAGTAAATGTCAAAGAACATACTAATGCCTACAAGGGTCTATCGCTCTGACCTCTACTCCTCTCACTCTCCCGTCTTGCTTACTGTTTTAGCTACCCTGGCCTTCTGTTTCCCACACATACTATGGACACTCACACCTTACCAACCTTACAGTGGCTGTTCGCTCTTTCTGGTACAATCTTTTTTTTTTTTTTTTTAATTTTATTTATTTATTTGACAGAGAGAGAGAGAGAGATCACAAGCAGGCAGAGAGGCAGGCAGAGGGGGAGGAGGAAGCAGGCTTCCCGCCGAGCAGAGAGCCCGATGCGGGGCTCGATCCCAGGACCCTGGGATCATGACCCGAGCCGAAGGCAGAGGCTTAACCCATTGAGCCACCCAGGCGCCCCTCTTTCTGGTACAATCTTAACTCAGGTATCTACATGGCTAACTTGTCAAGTCCTTGTTCATGTTACTTTCTCAGTGAGGCCTACTTTCAATGCTTGTGTTAGCCAGTCTTCAAAGATGGCTCATTTTACCCTTAACATATGTAGAACCTGAATTTTATGAGTTACTTTTTAATTCTCTAACAAGTCAAAGTATCTTTCCCTTGTTCCTTCTCACTTGAATTTCATAGTGTTCCTTCTTCATAATATACCCTTTTTATAAGAATTTAACTCTTGCTCAAACTTAATAAAATGAAAACACTAGATTAGATATTGTAAAATGTGGCTTTCCTCTTTACATTACTATTGTTTAATTACAGAAGAACTCTTTCTTTACTGCTGGGAAAGAGAATATACATCCTGACATTTAGGAGCTGGCCTGGTCTTACAGGTAGCTACTTGGCATTCAAAGGGACATCTTGGAATTCTCTTGTTGAACTACACGATTTCAAAGAGTATCGACATCAGACCAGGCCATTCTTTGACCACGAAAGATCAAAACAAAAGCAAATATATACAGTTAACCTTTAAACAACATGGATTTGAATAGTGCAAGTCTACTTAACCACAGATTTTTTTTGACAGTACTATAAATATATTTTATGATTCTTAGTAACATTTTGTCTACCTTGTAAGAATGTAGTATGTAATACATACACCATACAAAACATATGTTATACATATATATGTTAGGAGTAAGAGTTCTGGTCAAGAGTAGGCTGTGAGTATAGTTAAGATGGTGGCAGGAGGAGGGAGTTAAAAATGCAGGGGGTTGATGCTCCTAACCCCCATATCATTCAAGGGTCAACTATAATCTTATGTCTGAATAAGAATATTGTCCAAAACACGGGGCGCCTGGGTGGGTCAGTGGGTTAAAGCCTCTGCTTTCAGCTCAGGTCATGATCCCAGAGTCCTGGGATCAAGCCCCGCATCGGGCTCTTTGCTCCGCAGGGAGCCTGCTTCCTCCTCTCTCTGCCTGCCTCTCTGCCTACTTGTGATCTTTGTCTGTTGAATAAATAAATAAAATCTTAAAAAAAAAAAAAAGAATATTGTCCAAAACACAAAGTACCAAACAATCCATAAGTGATAAGGCGACAGTAAGGTATAATGAGTGGACACCCCAGCTATAGTCTACATTATTAACATACTTGGCAATGACCAGTGATCACTGGTCTAAATATTTTTAGTTCTAGGTTAGTTTAACACACAGTTTTTCTTCTTTCATGATCTTAAACAAACTGATTTATTAAAAGAGCTCAACTTAAACAACTATAAGTACATTAGCAATTTCAGAAATTTGGAAACACAGGAGAAAAATACAGTGACTGTAATTTTCCTCACAATCAATTTAACTTCTCTGAGCTTGCAGTGAAGAGCGTTTTCTAGCAGTTAGTTGGTCCCTAATCATCAGATCTTCTCAGGTTCAATGAACTGTTTTCTGTTTTCACCACAAACTTTCAATTCATTCTTCCAGGGCTTTCTGACTCAATTAAAGAGAAAGGCCTTAATTAACCTCTCTAGCATTCCCCTATCAGTTAGAAATATCTGAGCTATTCTTTCTGGTTTCTTTGCCTTATAATTTCCTGGCTCTGTATTCTGTGTGCTCAGACAGATGAATTAACAACTAGGTTAGTCCTCGTTTCTTTTATCTCCCTTTCCCCACTAGCCTTCCCGATCAACTACGTAGAAGAATGTTTTAATCATCATCTACATTAGTTTTCTCAAGAAGGACAGGCATTTGAACATAAGAAATGATTATTTCTCAAATACTAGTTGCTTTTTTGCAATGACTTGGGTGTGGTGAACTTTTTATTTCTTTAAAAAGCTAACAATAAAGCAAAACTTAAGCCACAAAAGGAAGAGCAAATTAAACAAATTTACTCTTCAGTGGAGTTGCATTTAGATGAGTTTAAGACAAAAAGGAGGAAAAAAACAAGCAAACAAGTAAAAGGCAAGGGACCGATGATTATGCCACTTAAAATGTAGGGGAGATCCGTTCTCTGTAAAATCACAGAGAAAGAGAAGAAAAGAATACATAAATTACAATTTAATTTTTAGTGAAAATAAGTTGTAGGGTTTCACTGGCAGCAATAACTAATGTCATCCTCTTTCTGGACAGAATACTTGAGTGGTCATTTTATTTTATTTTTTAAAGATTTTATTTATTTATTTGACAGAGATCACAAATAGGCAGAAAGGCAGGCAGAGAGAGAGGAAGAGAAATAGGCTCCCTGAAGAGGAGAGAGCCTGATGTAGGGCTCGATCCCAGGACCCTGAGATCACAACCTGGTCCGAAGGCATAGGTTTTTAACCCACTGAGCCACCCAGGCACCCCCCTGAGTGCTTACTTTAAATCTTCTCATCATATAGAAATTATTTCCAACTCCTCAAAAACACCAGCTGATATAATCATATAAAACAAGTTTTCTATATAATCAACAAAAACCCTGCTGAAACTAGAATTAAAAAAAGAGAAACACTATAGTCCAGTAGGTTGTCATAACTCACACACACTATTCTTTAAGAAGCTGCATAAAAGTTGAAGATATTAAGGATACCGATGCATCAAAACTGCACCATTCTCAATTCAAAGTAATGATCCAGAGTCAATGCATTTTTAAGGAGACATATGCAAGCATGTTCATTACTGAGTGAAGTATTATTTTCATACCATGAAGAGTGGTAGCAGTTTGCCAGCCTTTCCCAGGTGCATACAATTGTATTAGTAATATTCAAATTATTTCAGATGTCTTTCCTTATACTTTAACATTTTCCATTTAAAGCAGAAAATACTCCTTTGGGATGGAATGTTAAACTTCATGACCTCTAATGTCACAATAATTCTACAGTTCTATCTGTGTGTTGACTTAAATATCAGCATGTAGAGAGCTAATGACAGTGGATTAAGTTCCTCCTAATTTATCAAGTAAAACTTGTCACTCTAAAAAAGCAACAGGAATTGAAGCTCATTTCAAACTACCCTTAAAGTGAAGTTTCAAGCTGAGGAAATCTATTTAACTGGAATAAAATCATGAGGGGAAAAGTTATACAAACTAAAAACTTATTGACCTGAACTCTTCAAAATGTTAATATCATGAAAAACACAGAAAGATGGGCAAACTGTTCCTAATTTTAAAAGCCTGAAGAGACACAATTGAATACTATGTGATCTGTAACTGGGGGTGGAGGGGCAAATAACTAAAAAGGGCATTTTTAAGCAACAGGGAAAATGTAATGTCAAATTTCTTGAAAGTGATAATGATATTGTGGTTATGTATAAGGATTTCCTTGTTCTTGGGAAATGCTTCTTCCAATATTTAAAGTTCATGTCTGCAACTTAAAATTTTAAATAGGTTTACCAAATAGAAATTTTATATAAGCAACATCTTTTCCCTGAACATATTTAAATTCATATATATATTTTTAAAAGAGAAAGAAACTAAACATGGCAAAATGCTAACAGAGTGTGAATCCATCAGTGTTCTGTCAATTTTTATGTAGGCTTTTAATATGGCTATGAAATTTTTGAAATAAATTGGAGAGAAACAGGATATAAATGAATCCAATCTAAGTAGTAATTAGATTCTAAGTTTTTAGTTAAAACACAAATTTTTCATATTACAGAAAAACAGTATGGGACTTGAACTCACAGCCTTGAAATCAAGACTTGAAACCAAGGCTGTGAGAACTGAGCAACCCAGCTGCCTCCAAATAACAGAAAATTTATAACCCAAGAGTTAAATGTTTCAACAGAAGTTTAAAAATTTACAAGTTTTGGGGCACCTGGGTGGCTCAGTGGGTTAAAGCCTCTGCCTTCGGCTCAGGTCATGATCCCAGGGTCCTAGGATCGAGCCCCACATCGGGATCTCTGTTCAGCAGGGAGCCTGCTTCTCCCTCTCTCTGCCTGCCTCTCTGCCTGTCAAATAAATAAATAAAATAGTTAAAAATAAACAAATAAAAATTCACAAGTTTTAAACTTAAAATTTATTAGCTATAGACAACTAAAACTCAGTAGAAAACTTCTATAACCTTCTCTGAACCTAAAATGAATATAAACATGTTATACCTCCTTACAAAGAATCTAATCCTTAAAATAGAAGTATTAAATTGATGACCTGCCTATAATATATACAATTATTTGGTATGAATTGCCCATAACTAAGATAATTAGGGTTTAATAAATGAAGGCATGCAAATAAACACACATATTTATTTTATTTATTTACAGTAAATTTTTTATAGAAATGGGTAGGCACAGTTGTAAATTCATAAAAATTAACTGTTAAATTATGAAAACAGGATGATTCTTTTAATCAGTCCTAAAATGGTTTTCATAATAAATCTTAAAATGTAGAATTGATATAATACAAAGATCCCTCCTGTATATTCCTATCATCAAGACAAAAAGTAACTTTGCAACCAAGAGCTATCGAATATGATTGCTAGGCATTTACTGTTGCTACTACACTAAACTTTTTGGGACTTGTTTCAAGTTCTTCTTCTTTTTTTTTTTTAAAGATTTTATTTATTTTTTTGACAGACAGAGATCACAAGTAGGCAGAGAGGCAGGCAGAGAGAGAGGAGGAAGCAGGCTCCCCGCTGAGCAGAGAGCCCGACGCGGGGCTGGATCCCAGGACCCTGAGATAATGATCCAAGCCAAAGGCAGAGGCCTTAACCCACTGAGCCAACCAGGCGCCCCTCAAGTTTTTTTCAAATGTTATAAAGAATTATTTGAATATAACTTGGTATTTAGTGTTTGTTGAAGTCTTATCTTTTGGCAGACAATATTTATTCTCTTGTGGGGGTTTTTTTTGTGTGTAATTATGTAAGAAACATGTTCTTTCTAAAATTTTCAAGTATCTACCTCTCTCTTTATTGAACCAGGTAAGCACTTAACATTTTGGAATGTTCCACATTATTTTCAGTGTATAGTCTAAGCCTAGACTATACGCAGCAAGAGAACACTGACCATGTCCTTTTATTTCTCATCATTAACTATAATCCTAGGTCCCAATACAGTACTTGGCAAAAGGTGGTCTCTCAATAAATATTCAATGATGTTCAGTTCATTTATAATGTTACACAGGTTTTTTTTTCAACCTTTAGCACTATAACGTAAATATTTCATGCCAAGATTGATGGAACTATATTAAATTCCTCTCTATGGCTATATATAAATAGCATAATCAACAGCAGACACTACCACTGTTAATAGTTTCTCATCATTACAAATAATAGGACAATAAATACATATAAATATATAAATTTAAGGACACCTAAGTATATACATGCATGTATCCACAGCATTTAATTAAAAGATCATTTAAAAGTTTTTGTTTTTGTTTTTTAAGATTTTATTTATTTATTTGACAGACAGAAAGTACAAGTAGGCAGAACAGCAGGCAGAGGGAGAAGCAGACTCCCCACTGAGCAGGGAGTCTAACGCAGGGCTCGATCCCAGGACCCTGGGATCATGACCCGAGCCGAAGGCAGTCTAACAGACTGAGCCACCCAGGTGCCCCCATTTAAAAGTTTTTACAATTTGGCTCCATAGCTCAGGGGTTAGAGCACTGGTCTTGTAAAAGTTTTTACAATTTATCTCCACATTGCTTTAAACTATCATATGGTAAGTTTTATATATATGAAAGTTAATACAACACTTTTTACTTTTGTATTTTTGTTTGTTAACACACAATAGAAATCTTAATAAAATTACATGTTCTTAAGTACAGAAAGCCAGGGGGAAAAAATCTTACCATTCTTGCTGACATCCAGTTCCCTGAGATTAATGAGATTTGCAATAGATGCTGGTAATGTTGTTAAATCATTGTCTGGCAAACTCAGTTTGTGTAGAGACTGACAGTTAAAAAGTTGCTATTGAAACAAGGGAAGAAAGGATTTTGATTATTTAAGTTTCCTTAAATATTTCATTTGTTAACCTTTATACAAATAAATATTATTAGTGTGGTTAAACTTGATGAATTATACCTACAAAAACATTAGGAAAGATCTCTTACCATTTCATGTTATTATGGGTCTGAACACAAGCAAACTAGTCAATCATTTACATCCTCATACTTCTGGCCCAAGCAAAATGCACTCAGAAAGAATAACAATGTGGGGGGCGTCTGGGTGGCTCAGTGGGTTAAACCGCTGCCTTCAGCTCAGGTCATGGTCTCAGAATTCCAGGATCGAGCCCCATATCTGGCTCTCTGCTCAACAGGGAGCCTGCTTCTCCCCGCTGCCCAGTCTCTCTGCCTGCCTCTCTGACTACTTGTGATCTCTGTCAAATAAATAAATAAAATCTTAAAAAAAAAAAAAAGAATAAAAATGTGGTTGTGTTCTTTATTAAAGTAGTAAAAAAATAAGTGGCTATTAAATATGGCAAACTTTGGAACTTGTATTTCAAATATTTTTATTCCAAAATGAAAATTTACATAAATTAACCCCAAATACGACAACTGACTCAGAATCGCTCAAAATATTTAATTCTGACTTGGGAGGACAAAAAAATTTATAAACAAATATATTCTTACACTAAAATCACAGTAATAAAATGTACTTATTTATTTTTATAAAATGTATTTAAAATAAAGTATATTTAACCAAAAGTGTAGGTAAATGGGTCACTTCTATACTTCATACCAAAAAACTGTGTGGAGCACAGAGAATTTTTAGGGCAATGAAAATACTCAGTATGATACCAAATCAGAGATACATTTCATTATACATTTGTGCAGGCTCATACAATATACAACACAAAGCACGAACCATACTATAAACTATGGACTTTGGGTAATGATAATTTTTCAATATACGTTCATCAATTTTAATGTAAATACCACTCTGATAGAGAATGTTGACAATGGTGGAGACTATGCATGTGTGGGATAGTGTAGGTATATGAGAATTCTCAATTTTGCGATGAATCTGAAACTGTTCTTAAAAAGTAGTGTTTATTAGCAAATCAAACAAAAAACTATTATCAGGATAACACTGAATAAGCCCTTTTTAAGAAGAGCATTCTTCCAAAAACTGAAAGAAGTACAAGTGATTCAATTATCTTCACTATCACAGCAAGACTCTCTTTTCTATTCAATCACCAAGCTGAGACTACTAGTGCTTATTACAGAAAGGGACTAATCTTGGACTTCCAAGTTCTCCAGAACAACCTAAGTAAGATAAATTACTTTCTAAAGAACAATATGTAAGGAAATGGTAAATTAAAAATCACCTTATTACAACCTGGAGAAGTAATTCATAAACATGCAACCTATAATCTTTAATATTTTATCCACAACCATACACAGATTTCTTTATAAGACAATCTTGGATGGCACTGGCTTTTCAAATGTTTTTACTACTAGCTACCAAAGGAAAAGCCTTTTTCAAAGCACTGTCATCCAACATGTACACACACACACACACACACACAGAAATCTAACACAAAGATTCCATGCACCAATGGACATATGCAACACACTGTACTTTCTATTCTATTTTAGTTATGATTGTCAGATGAAATACAGGATGCCTGATTAAATTTGGATTTCAGATAAACAACGAGTAATCTTTTTAAAAAGATTTTATTTATTTGTATGACACACAGAGAGACAGCACAAATAGGGAGACCAGGAGAGGGAGAAGCAGGCTCCTTGCTGAGCAGGGAGCCCAAGGCGGGGCTGGATCCCAGGACCTTTGGGATTATGACCTGAGCTGAAGGCAGGTGCTTAACCAACTGAGCCACCCAGGTGCCCCAACAATGAGTAATTTTTAGATGTACATCCTATTTATTGCATAAAACACACTTATACTAAAAAAAATACTCATTGTTCATCTAAAAATTATAATTTAACAAAGTGTTCTCTATTTCTATTTTCTAAATCCATCAGGGTAAATCATAGCTCCTTTTTTGGAAATGCCACACATTCTTCTGAGTCACCAACACATCTCCATCCAGTTTTGATAAACACTACTGTTTGGGTAGTAAAACATTCTAACAAATTAAAACTACTGGAAAAACTGAGGGTTGCTGGAGGGGAGGTAGGTGGGGGATAACCTATATGTGTGATGGGTATTAAGGAGGGCACTTCTCATGTTGAGCAATGGATGTTATACATAAGTGATGAATCACTAAATTCTATTCCTAAAACCAATATTACACTAGATGTTAACTAACTAGAATTCAAATAAAAATTTGGGGAAAAAAAGCTACTGCAGTTTTTCTATAATAAACAAGAAAATGAGTTGAGAATAAAGAGGCATTTTTTTTTTTTTAAAGATTTTATCTATTTGTCAGAGAGAGAAAGAGAGAGATCGAGAGAGCGAGCACAGGCAGACAGAGTGGCAGGCAGAGGCAGAGGGAGAAGCAGGCTGCCCGCTGAGCAAGGAGCCCGATGTGAGACTCGATCCCAGGATGCTGGGATCATGACCTGAGCTGAAGGCAGCCGCTTAACCAACTGAGCCACCCAGGCGTCCCAAAGAGGCATTTTTTTAAGGATTAAAAAATGTAGCCACTGAAAAATTTTAGCAAGGAAACTGATAATATGAGAGGATACAGCATGGCAGCAAAACTAATTTCCTCCGTCTAGTTGTTCTTAGATTTCAGAGATGTTATATCCCCTAAAACCTTTCCAAGCAAACTAAAATGGGACAAATAGAATAGTACCTCTAAAAACCTGCTTAATAACAAAATTATTAGGTGACAACAAAAGGACCATTTATTCTTAATTATAATAATGTAGATCAATGTCTTATTAAAACTAGAAAAAGAAAGTATTAATTTCTATTTTTGTCCAGCTAAATCTATTGGCTTCAGAAATCATGTAGTCTTACCTACCATAGGGGCTACAAAAAATGGAAATTAAATACAAAATTTTAACTTAAAACTTGCTCAAATACTCAGGCAATTAACTTGAAGAAACAAAGGTTAAAATTCTATTTAAAAAATACTGGAGGTGCCTGGTAGTGCAGTTGGTTAAGCATCCAACTCTTGGTTTTGGCTCAGGTTGGGATCTCAGGGTTGTGAGATGGAGCCCTATGTAGGATTCCAGGCTCAGCACAGAGACTACCTGAGATTCTCCCGCTCCCTCTGGGCTTCTTCCTGTTCACGAGCTCTCTCTCAATAAATAAATCTTTAAAAAAAAAAATTCTTTCAAGTTCTGTTGCATACCCTAAAATAAAATTAAACCAAAAAAGAAAAGAAAATAGAAACAATGGAAACACAAACATATTGGCAGCATTATGGCTACACCAGGGATATCGTATTTCTTGCATAAAAATAACCAAAGACAATTCTTAAAAGACAGTATGAACATACCTTTGGAAGTTCTTCAATCTGATTAGCATCTAAATAGAGCTCCTCCAAAGTTTTCTCAAAAGTAAAAATCTCTTTGGGAACCTGTTCCAAACTGCAATGAGAATAATCAAGAGTAGTGACAGTCTCCTCTTCCCCTCGTAGACAACGACATGGTACCAACCGCACAAACAAACTTCGTTTTGTAGTCATTTTTAGACACTGCAATATTGAAAGAAAAATACACTTAGTTAAAACACACGTTATAATCAACAATTTTCCCAAAAATAACAACTCATTTATCATGATCTATGTAGCAAATATAAGTATATCCTTCTTTATACTCATCCAATGGAATACATTTAAACATATTGTTACTGTCAAAATTTATATATATATACATTTATACATACTGAATTTCAAATGAAACTAAGTACTTCTGTACTTTAAAAAATGACCTGTTAAATACCTATTTATATGCTTCTGTAAGAAACATGCTTTATGAGTCCCACTTATTCTCAACTAGAAAAACCCTAATACAACAAAGATACTTCTTTAATTTCTGGGTAAGAGCTATTTTTTTTTAAGATTTTATTTATTTATTCAACAGAGAGAGATCACAAGCAGGCAGAGAGGCAGGCAGAGAGAGAGGGGGAAGCAGGCTCCCCGCTGAGCAGAGAGCTGGAAGCGGGTCTCGATCCCCAGGACCCTGAGATCCTGACCTGAGCCAAAGGCAGAGCCCTAACCCACTGAGTCGCCCAGACGCCCCATGGGTAAGAGCTATTTTTAAATTAAGAATTTTGGGGCACCTAGGTGGCTCAGTCAGTTAAGCATCTGCCTTCAGCTCAGGTCATAATCTCAGGGTCCTGGGATCAAGCCCCAATTGGGCTCCCTGCTCAGCAGGGAGTTTGCTTGTCCCTCTCCCTCTGTTCCCCCTTTTCATGCTCTCTCTCAAATAAGTAAAGTACATATTATATATAAGTATATATTATATGTAATATATATATTTGTAATAATATATGTTTATATTATTATATATCAGTTTTGAGTAGGAAGTTAGGACTGCAAAGATATTTTCAGGTCTTCCGTAATGAGCCATCAGAATCATCACCCCAGGGCACCTGGGTGGCTCAGTGGATTAAGCCTCTGCCTTCGGCTCAGGTCATGATCCCAGGGTCCTGGGATCCAGCCCTGTATCTGGCTCCCTACACCGCAGGAGGCCTGCTTCTCGCTCTCCCACTACCCCTGCTTGTGTTCCTGCTCTCGCTGTATCTCTCTCTGTCAAATAAATAAAATCTTTAAAAGAAGAGAAAAAAAAAAAGAATCATCACCCCTTTAACTTTCCAAGGCTCTTCCAAATCAAAATTTCAATACATGCCAAGTGTATTTTGTTTCAATTAAATATTGGTCTTTTAATTTTTCTAAAGAGCTTATAGGTCCTTTATTTGTGTAAGGTTACACATTAGAGAATAAACTTGTTTCAATAAAGTATATACAGACTTCATTGTTTCAAACTAAATGGGAGAAAGGTTTAGTTCTGAATTAGTGAAAATTCTCCATTTAACCTATCCATAGGCTAATTCCAACTAGTCTAAGATTATATTACCAAAGACAAGCCTACTTCAATAAATAAGAATGACTGTTAATCAGTTAACAACTCTTTGTAAAATATAAATTCTTGCCTTAATCAGAAGACAATTAGAGTAATAGAACACTTCTAACCAGAGCCAAGATTATATTGAAGCCAGTGAGGGAAACTGACTCAAGCACAAAATAGGATTTTAATTTTTAATTAAAATCACTGAAAATTAATCTGTTTATGAACAAAATGACTAATTTTTAAATAAGGACAGGATTGGTATTTTTAAATAAGGACACTTTAAAATATGAACAAAATGACTAATTTTTAAATAAGGACAGGACTGGTATTTTTAAATAAGGACACTTTAAAATATGAACAAAATGACTAATTTTTAAATAAGGACAGGATTGGTATTATTTTTTTCTTTTGCCTCAGGCTTCAATATGGTTCTGCAAGGCACTGCTACTAACTTCTATTTCAAATTATATGATATTCTTAGAGTGTTTGACAACTAAGTATTTCCCTTGCAGTATTTTTTAAAAATAGGACTATTCTTAGTCAATCACCATGTGCCAGGCACTGTGCTAAGTTCTTATATAATATATGCATATTCTCATTTCATACTCATATATCTAAGACATGTACTATTATCCCTATTTTTCCATAAAGAAACTGTTTCTGTGTTCTTATTGCCTTATTCTACTTCTCAATACATAATGATATACTAGAACTCAGGTTCTCAACATGATTAAAATATCAATAGGTCTTTATTAGGCACTTCTCCTTTAGGGCTTACAAAAATAAAATACTGATTGGGTTCAGAACACACCACTCAAATACGGTACCTTGACATACTGAATACTTTCAACTGAAGGAATGTGAGAAAACAGCAGAAGCAGGAAGGTCATGCTGGCCTCCCCTTTTACTTCTCCACTGAAATAGGTCATAAAATCCTCATGTGAGAGGTGCCTTCCTTATACCTGGAGGAAAAGAGCAGCCCAATCTCTCAAGAATGGAGAAGAATCCTAACAAATGGGCTTTACTTAACTTCCCCCCAGTTTACGACACTTATGTCATACTCTGACCTACCATACTTGTACCCAATTCTACACTCTTCATCAAATCTAGCATAAATATATTAAGTTTTTATGGTTTCTTTACGTCATAACTCCTCATAAAGGCTCCTGTGCCACTTAAAATTTGTATGAAATAAATTTGCATGCTTTCTCCTGTTAAAACTGTTTTTGTCAGGTTAGTTTTCAGACCCAGACAAAGAACCTGAGAGGGTCAAGGAAAAATTCTTCCTCCACCACACTATGATGTCAAACATAAAAGTTTCTACATAAAATCTTTGTTTCATGGGAATATAACACATAGCATGGTGACTACAGTTAATAATACTATACTGCATATTTGAAAATTGCTGAGAGTATATTTTAAAAGTTCTCATTTAAAGAAAAAAAATTTGTAACTACATACAGTAATGGATGTTAATTAGATTTATTATGGTGGACACTTAGCAATACACACATATACTGAATCATCATTATGCTGTACACCTGAAAGTAATATAATGCTACGTCCATTACACTTAAACAAAAACAAAAAAGACTTTGTCAGCAAATATCCAGAAAGTTTACTGAATGTTTATTAATAATCTATTTTTTATATGTGGGTGTGTTTTACTGATCAGAATAAGCAGTTTTGTTGATCTAATAAGAATTTCATTGCTGAAAGGGAATTCAGCTTATCCTTGTGTGTTTATGACATCTCCAAAATAAAAGATTCCAAAAATGAATATGACATTTCTTGCTCAAGAGATTATAAGATTTCAACTGATAATGAGTTAAGAGGACATTTAAGAGCAATCTTAAGGGAACTCAATCTGCTCTTTCCAATATGGCAGCCACTAGACCTGTGGCCATTTTAATTTAACCATTTTTAACTTAAAATTCAAGTTAAATTAAATAAAATTAAACATCTAGTTTCTTGCACTAAGCCCATTTTAAAAGCTCAATAGCCCCATGTGTGGCTAGTGGCTACTACTCAGAGAAGACAGAGAACATTTCTCTCAGTGCAGAAATTTCTGTGGGACAGTGTTGGTCTGGTGTCTGAAAATATTCTGGTTAATCAAATTATAAATACTATATGCTTATATTTTTGTAATATGATAGTACCCAAGAACTTGGAAGATGTGGCCTAAAAAATTTCTGAATCATAATGGATTTGGGAGTATAAATGCTAGCTGAGAAGAAAGGGCATGAAATGTTTACTACCAAATAAATGTATTTAAAAGAGTGTATTTAGGGGAGCCTGGGTGGTTCAGTGGGTTAAAGCCTCTGCTTTCGGCTCAGGTCATGATCCCAGGGTCCTGGGATCCAGCCTCACATTGGGCTCTCTGCTCAACAGGGAGCCTGCTTCCCTTCCTCTCTCTCTGCCTACCTGTGATCTCTGCCTGTCAAATAAATAAATAAAATCTTAAAAAAAAAAAAAGAGTATTTATTTTAGATGCTATCACCTGTGCAGCACACTTGAAGCATAAGGCAATTTACAAGACAGAGTAATTGTTAATGTAGCTAAAACAACCTCCAAGGTTTTTCTGTAGTGCTAACCATAAACAGATCATGTTGCAGACAGACAGATGGTCAGAAATTGTAAAACTTCTCAAAAGAGACAATGAATTCAGAAAAGGAAATTAGATGCTCTACAAAACAGTTTACATTTTAAGTAAAAATTCCCTATGGACAGAGGCTATGAAGAGAGCAGTTTAGATCTCAGATTAAATTCAGCTGGCCTCAAGCAAATATAAAAATGGACCCTAATTTAGCAGACTAAAACTGCTGACTGATAAAAAAGAAGGGGGAACTTACTTATTGAGGGTACAGGAGGTAAATACCATATGGCAGAGAAAGGAATGCATAATAACAACCAAACAGAACCTCCATTACACAATATCATAAGGAAGTAAACCAAAGGAAGCCTGGCCTGTTCTAAAAAGGAAGTGATCAACATGGGAAATGTTCATTAGAATTTTAGTGTTATTGGGGCACCTGGGTGGCTCAGTGGATTAAAGCCTCTGCCTTTGGCTCAGGTCATGATCTCAGGGTCTTGGGATCGAGCCCCGCATCGGGCTCTCTGCTCAGCCAGGAGCCTGCTTCCCCCTCTCTCTGCCTGCCTCTCTGCCTACTTGTGATCTGTCTGTAAATTTTAAAAAATAATAATAATTTAAAAAAAAAGAATTTTAGTGTTATGATAAGAGTCACTTTATAAATCAGACTTAACAGGAAAGACATAAAAATATTCTTATCAAATGGAGAGAGAGAAGCCAACTAAGAAAAAAAAGGCATAACAATAAGCCAAACATTTTCTAACAAAAGAAATTAAAGCTACTTACCACTGGGTTGAATTTATCTCCCTGATGTTTCTTAATTGAGCCAACATTCTATGGAAACCAAAATTAAAAAAACAAAATTAACAATAAAAATAGATCATTATAACTTTAAGGGATCATCTCTTCTAAATTCCTTCCTCAAAATGTAAATTATAATTCTCAAAAATTCACTACACATGCTAACTTCTAAATACATACCTAGCTTCTTAACAGTCACTGGATTGTTTTTAATATATTTGTTAATTATGGTGAGCCCTCATCTATATCAAATAAATATCCACTTAACATTAAAATCCCATTTATCTGCACCTACTGAAAACAGTAAAGTTTTTCCAAGCAGATAAATTCAAATCACCAATTATATTTAAATTTAGTAGTTTTTTTTTTAAAGATTTTATTTTTTTATTTGACAGAGATCAGAGGCAGGCAGAGAGACAGAGGGGGAAACAGGCTCCCTGCTGAGCAGAGAGCCCAATGCAGGGCTCGATCCCAGGACCCTGAGATCATGACCTGAGCCGAAGGCAGAGGCTTAACCCACTGAGCCACCCAGGTGCCCCAAATTTAGTTTTTTTGAAAAGATTTCATTTATTTGAAAGAGAGCAAGTGAGAGTGAGCAGGATAAGGGAGAGAGAGAGAGATGGAGAGAGAATCTGAAGCAGACTCTGTGCTGAACATGGAGCCCAACTCAGGGCTTGATCTCAAGCAGGAGTTGGAGACTTAACCAACTGAGCTACCCAGACACCCCTAAATTTAGTAGTTTCTGACGGTTCTGTAAAGCAGACAATGGTAACGGCTGATCATATTCTATTCCTCCCATTACAGAACTCTTAGTTTCTTTGGGGCAGTAATGGACCCAGTTAAATATTCAAAATTGGAAGGCTTAGGGGTTGGAGGATGCAGTTGAGATCAGTGATGTATTAAGTCTGCTTTGAGGATAGAATGGGGCTGGTTATGGGCAAACATTTGTTTTCCTTATTCAGGGGTAGATGTAAACATATCTACTGCTGTAACAACAATCCTATGACCATAAGTCAACAAGTGTGAGTATTAAAAAACAACTAATAAGGCTAACAAAGTAGAAAAACAAAACCAGTTGGGGATTTCTAAAAGCACTACTGAGCAGCTGGACCAATGTTAACTGCTGCCTTCTTCCGGATTTCCTGGTATTAAGAAAACTAAACTCCCATTTATTTATTTATTTTTTAAACTCCCATTTATTTAAACCATTGTGAAGTTTTCTGTATCTACAGACATAATACAAAGTGAAATATTACATAGTCCGTACTGCAAAGTAAAATAGCCTAAACCCAAAACAGTAACATTAATAAAAAGTATGCATGTCATAATCTTATTAAAAAATTCGGTAATGCTAATAAATTTGTGTTTCAAAATTTTAGTTACCCTAAATTTATTAAGCTATTTTTCTCTGTGCCAAATGGTTTTAGTACTCCTCAGTTGTTTAACCTTCCCCACAAATTTTACTTACAGTACACGTCACAAAAAATACCTGTGTGTACAGCAAAGATGGTCACTAAATTTCTCATTCAGTATATTCCTACATATGTAATAATCTGGTAGAATGGAATTGCCAATAAGCTTAAACAGAATATGGCTATGGAAGAGCAAGTTGGAGAGAAGAGAGATGCAAAACCTGTATTTAGAAACAGTTTATAATACCTGATAGATGTTTTAGTGAGATCTTTGGTAAGCAGTTGAATATGGTCATTCAGAGATGTGGGGACTGATCTAAGTTGAGGATACAAATTTGGAAGTCACCTGCCTAGAGATGATTTTTAAAGCAATGAAATTACATGAAAGCATCAAGAACATGAGCATAGGCAGAAAAGAGAATAGGTCCAATGATTAAACCCTGGGATATCACAGAAATAAGAGATTAGAAAGTAGGGAGAGAACCAAAAACAACACCTAAGAGAAGCAGTAAGTCAAGAAAGAAAAAAAAAAAAGATATTATAAAAGCAAGGTAAAAATGTTTCTAGGAAAAAGTTATCAACTATGTTAGTAAGAATTTGGAATTACCACTATGTAGCAGAGGTTATTGATTATCTTAACAAGGTCACTTAATGTGGAATGGTATAAACAAAACAATGTTTGGAGCGAATTCAAGAAAAAAAGAGGACAACCTGATAGAGCAAATACAGATAATTCAGATAGTTTAGCTATAAAAAAACATTAGAGGGGCGCCTGGGTGGCTCAGTGGGTTAAGCCTCTCCCTTCAGCTCAGGTCATGATCCCAGGGTCCTGGGATCGAGCCCTGTGTCCGGCTCTCTGCTCAGCAGGAAGCCTGCTTCCTCCTCTCTCTCTGCCTGCTTCTCTGCCTACTTGTGATCTCTGTCTGTCAAATAAATGGATAAAATCTTAAAAAAAAAAAAAAGTAAAACTGTCACTATTTATAGATCACATAACAGTATATGTAGAAGAGACTCCAACAAAAAAAAACTGTTAAAACTAATAAGTGAATTCAGTAAGTTGCAAGATACAAAAATCAGTTGATTTTCTACACACTAAAATTTTCAGAAAGAAAAATAAACAATCCCATTTATAATTATATCAAAGAACAAAATACCTATGAATAAGGTTAATGGGGTAGGTGAAAGACCTAAATATCGAAAATTCTAAGACATTAGTGAAAGAAATTCAAGACACAAATAAATGAAAAGCTATTCCATACCATGAACTGGAAGAATCAATAGGGGTAAAATGTCTATACTACCCAAAGCAATCTAAAGAGTCAATGCAATCCCTAACAAAATTCCAGTGCCATTTTTCAAAAAATATGGTCAATTAATTTATAACAAAGGAGCCAAGGATACGTAAGGGGTAAAGGACAGTCCCTTCAATGAATGATAGTGGGAAAACTATAGTCACAGGCAGAAGAATGAAACTTGACCATTATCTTATATCATACACAAAAATTAACTCAAAATGGATTAAAGATTTGAACCTGGGGTGCCTGGGTAGCTCAAGTGTCCAAATCTTGATTTCACCTCAGGTTATGATCTCAGGGTCATGAGATCAAGCCCTGTGTCATGTTTGGCACTCAACACAAAGTGTGCCTGTTCCTCTCCCTCCGGAGCTTGCATGTGCTCTCTCTTCCTAATAAATAAAATCTTAAAAAAAGAAAAAAGATGAACTTAAGACCTAAAACCATAAAACTCATACAAGAAAACAGAGCTAGGTAAGCTTGACATCTGACACCAAAGGCAACATTAAGTAAATAGGACTACATTATACTAAAAAAGCCTCTGGCACAGCAAAAGAAACCATCAGCAGAAGGAATATATAACCTACAGAACGGGAAAAAATATATACAAGTCATAAGTGACTAATATTCAAAACATATAAAGAACTCATACAACTTAATGACAAAAACTCCAATTAAAAAATGGGCAGATCTGAAAAGACACTTTTCAAAAAAAAAAAAAAAAAAAACACAACAAACCATATAGATGAAAAGATGTTCAACATTACTAATCATCAGGGAAATGCAAAACAGAACAATGAGACATCACATCTCGCATTTTAGAATGGCTATTATAAAAAAGACGAGAAATAACTAGTATTGGTGAGAATATGAAGAGAAGGAAAGCCTTCTGACTTTAAGTGAGAATGTAAATTGGTACAGCCACTATGTAAAACAATATGGAGGTTCCCTTCCCCACAAAAAAATATCCAGCCATATGATCCAGCAATTCCATTTGAGGGTATTTATCTGAAGAAAACAAAAACACTAAGTCCAAAATTAAGACAGTCCTCATATTCACTGCAGTGCATACACAAACAAATATTATTCAGTCATAAAAAGAATGAGATCTTAAAAAAAAAAAAAAAGAATGAGATCTAACCATTTGCAACAACTTGGATAGATGGATATTAGGCTAAGTTAAATAAGTCAGACATAAAGACAAATACCATTTGATCTCTCTTATATGTGGAATTTAAAAACAAACCAAAAACCCCTCCTAGATACAGAAAACAGAGTGGTGGTTGCCAGAAGTGGGAGTGCGGGGGTAGGTTAAGATAAAGGGGGTCAAAAAGTTACATACATACATATAGTCTCTCCATCACCCCAGCAGAGGTCCCCACATGCTACTTTCCAATCAATACCCTAGCCAAGGAAGGCAACCTGTCCTGAATAAGAGTGCAATAACATTTGTGTATAAGTGTTGTAAGAATGCAGGCTTTGGTTCTCATGGAGCAATACTGCTGGGTCACAGTCTATGTTTAATTATATATATATATATTTGAAGTTGTTTGAGAGAGTGGTTTTATCATTTAACACTTCAGAGTTCCAGATATATCCTTACCAACACTTGATATTCTCCACTCTTTCTTCAGTAGTACGTGCACAGCAATAGCTCACTGTGTTTTTGTTTTGTATTTCTCTAATTACAAATGTAACAGCAGAGCCTCATCTGTACTTAGACCTCATTTAGATGATAAAACACTGGACTTCAAGCCTTGATGCTCTAAAAGGAAAAAACTTCTGAAGAAAGTGTTCCGGGCACCTAGATGGTGCAGTTGGTTGAGCAACCGACTCTTGTTTTGGCTCAGGTTGTGATCCCAGGGTTGTGGGATGAAGCCCTGTGCTCAGTGCGGAATCTGGTTGAGTTTCTCTCTCCCTCTCTTTCTGCTCCTCCTCCCAACACTGTCATGCTCTCTCTCTCTAAATAAATCTTAAAAAAAAAAAAAAAAAAAAAGTAGAGGGGCAACTAGGTGGCTCAGTCAGTTAAGCAGCTTCGTTCAGCTCAAGGTCATGATTCCAAGGTTCTGGGATCGAGGCCCACATCAGGCTCCTTGCTCAGCAGGTGTGTCTGCTTCTCTCCCTCTGCCTGCCACTCCCCCCTGCTTGTGTGCTCCCTCTCTCTTAACAAATAAATAAAATCTTAACAACAACAACAAAAAGTAGAGAGTGATAGAACTTTGTATATAAAGGAAAATATTGTTCAAAAGAGCACACTGTATTGGAAAACAATTCTCCCTGAACATCTCACATTTCTGCATTATCTGGGTTCTCTAAGCAATGTCATTTACAGGCAATTTAAGATGTTTGTATAAAGAGACATTCCAAGATAATAATGCTTAGCAAAATTAAGACAGTCCAACGTCTTCACTCAAGAAGATTGTTTAAATTCCAGAGTAAAGATAAGGTTTCTGTCTCACTTTCAGAGGAAAGGACAGGGACTCTCATTACCAGTGGTGCTATGTAAAATCAGAGACTCCCAATTTGGGGTTCCTCTCCTGCAATGCACACTATTGCCTGTGCAAGTATGATCGGACCCTTACTGTGTAGCCCCGTGTAGATTAAGGCTCAGGTAACTGACACAAGACATGCCCTGGTTGCTGCTTTTGCAGTGAGTAATAAACTCTGTCTCTGATCTAGAGGTCATGTGCATACTGACAGATTAACATACCAGCTTCTAAAGAGGGGAAAATCTAGACTCTTTACTGTTTCTGATTTAACCACTATAAATAAGAAACAAACTGGGACACCTGGGTGATTCAGCCAGTTAAGCATCCGAGTGCTCTGGTCATGATCTCAGGGTGATGAGACTAAGCCCCATGTTGGGCTCCACACTGGATGTGGACTAAAGATTCTTCTTTCCCTCTTCCTCTGCCCTTTCCCCCAACCACTGCACTCACTCTCCCTCTCTCTAAGGAAAAAAAAAAAAAAAAAGAAAAAAAGGAAAAACACAGCCACAGTGTTTTATACCACCCAAAATCAAAATACTGAGTCCATTTCCCCATTCCCTGAATTCTTGTGACTTGCTTATATGGCAGTTTGTTGAGGAAATAACAGTACCCATGCCTCAAGAAGATTTTAAAAACTTCCACCTTTGCCTTTTTTGAATGTTGACCTAAGAACATGATGTCATAAAGCAGCCTAGGATAAAAGACCATAATGCTGATTCACAAATTCAAGAGAAATATAAATTCCTCTTATTTTAAGCCATCAATCTTCCTGACTTTAACAACTATATTGTTTTTTCCAAAGAGGAAACTTTACGCTTTGTTCATTTTCTTAGGGTATATTCTTTATTTCATTAGTTTCAGTTTTTTCTGTTTTCTGCCTTTATTTATTTTGAATTTAATTGTCTTTTTTTCCTATTAGGGTAAAGATTAAATAAATGATTCTAATACTTTCTTCTTCAAGATTTAAAACTGTAAATTCTCTAAGTTGCACTTCATAAATTTTGATATGCCTTTGTTAATTTAAGATGCTTTTGGTTTTTCTATTTGACTAGTTTTTTAACCCACAGGTTACTTAGAATCATTTTTATTTCGACACATGGTACTAAACCTTACTTTGTTACTGATTTCTAACTGAATTCCATTATGGTCAAAGAACACATTATGATTTCTAGCCTTTGCAATATGCTGAAGCTTTCAGACAGCCCCCACAAAACATCTATCTGGGTGAGTGTTTCATGTCCACCTGAATGTCACATTCTATATCTCTTGGGTATAATGCTTTATAAATATTAATTAGGTTAATTTGGTTGACAGTGGTGTCCAAATCTTCTATATCCTTACCATTTTAAATATTTAAAGTACTGAAATCTCCATCAGTGTAAATAAGTCTATTTCTCCTTTTATAATTGTCTATTTTTATCTTATGTATTTTAAAGCTCTGTTATAAAGTGAATACACATGAAAGGTTCTTATATTTTCTTGATAAGTGGGTCCTTTTATCATTATAAGATGTTTTCTCTAACAATCTTTGTCTTGAAATGTATGTCACTTGATATCATTGTAGCCATAGGAGCTTTCTTTCAAAGTTTTAATACAGTGTTTCTTTTCTCATCTATTCCTTTTAACCAAATTTATCTTTATATTTAAAGTGCCTACTTGGGGGCACCTGGGTGGCTCAGTGGGTTAAGCCTCTGCCTTCGGCTCAGGTCATGATCTCAGGGTCCTAGAATCAAGCCCCACATGGGGCTCTCTGCTCAACAGGGAGCCTGCTTCCCCCTCTCTCTCTGCCTGCCTCTCTGCCTACTTGTGATCTCTCTCTGTCAGATTAACAAATAAAATCTTAAAACAAACAAATAAATAAATAAATAAAGTGCCTACTTGTATGAAGCATACAGTTAGGTATTTCGGTCTTATCCAATCTGACAATTTTTAAGTTTTGATGGCAAGCTTAAACCTTAATATTTAATATAATTATTGGTGTGGCTTAATTTAAGCCTATTTCATTACTGTTTATTTTCTATTTGTTCTTTGTTCCTCTTTTTTCTTGACTTCAAATAATGCAAATGATGCTATTTTTTCCCCATACTATCTCATTTTATGGCCTTTTTGCTGTATTTTGTTGTTGTTGTTGGTTGCTCTAGGAATATACAATACACAGTCTTAATTCATCACAGCCCACCTTCAAATATAATGTCACTTCACATATGATCTAAGAAATTTAAAAGTATAATTTATACTTACATTTATTCTCTCCCATATTTCAAGCTACTGTCATATATTTTACTGCCACATATTATAAATCCCACAATATTTTTTGCTTTGCACTAACAACTGTTATATAAATTTGTAAACAAGAAAGAGGCATCTGGGTGGCTCAGCCAGTTAAGGAACTGACTCTTGTTTCAGCTCAGGTCATGATCTCAGGGTCATGAGAAATAGCCCCATATTGGGCTCTACACTTAGTATGAAGTTGGCTTGGGACTCTCAATCCTCTCCCTCTGCCCCTTCCCACTGTTCTTGCATGCTGTCTCTCTAAAATAAATAAATCTAAAAAAAAAATTAAAAAAAATAAAAACAAGAAAACAGAATTTCATATTTATTCACAAATTTACCATTTTCTTCAGTCTGTTTCTTACCACAAATTTGCTGGTAAGCTGAACTGAACAGATTTTTTCTTTCTTGTTTTTTTTTTTTTTTAAAGATACTCTTAAAAAAAAAAAAAAGATACTCCATTTTTCAGTTCTAGAATGTGCATTTGACTCATTTTCAGGTTGTCCACTACTCTGCTGAAACACCCAATCCCTCAAATACTACCCTGTAAATTGCTTTATCTATTTATTTTTATTATTATTATTTTTTTTTTGACAGAGAGCTAGAGAGAGAGCACAAGTAGGCAGAGGCAGGCAGAGGGAGAGGGAGAAGCAGGCTCTCTGCTGAGCAGGGAGCCCAACACCTGGCTTGATCCCAGGACCCTGGGATCATGACCTGAGCCAAAGGCAGACGCTTAACCAACTGAGCCACTCAGGTACCCCCTGTAAGTTGCTTTAAAATCCCTCTCACCTACTTCTAATAACTGGGTCATCTGTAAGCCTGCTTTTATTAACCATTTTCTCCTAAAAATATCATCACAGTTTCCAGTTTCTTTTTACGTTTCACAATTTTTCACAGTATTCTAGACACTGTTAAAGTTGAGAATTAAGCACAATATTGTTAAGTTTTCCTTATTTCCCAGAGAGTCTACACTCTTCTCTCAGGACAGGTGACTGTAATTCATATTCCTAGCAAAAATATGTATGAGCTGGGACTGGTTGCA
>PISX010011835.1:0-63496 GCA_004024625.1 Mellivora capensis
GGGAGCACCACCTCATCCTGTGATCCTGCACTGATCCTGCATCACCAGAGCCTCACGGTGCGATCCTGTGGGAGCACCACCTCATCCTGTGATCCTGCACTGATCCTGCATCACCAGAGCCTCACGGTGCGATCCTGCGGGAGCAACAGCTCATCCTGTGATCCCACATCACCACAGCCTCATGCTATGATCCTGCGGGAGCACCACCTCATGCTGTGATCCCGCAATGCCAGAGCCTCACAGCACGATCCCGAGGGAGCACCACCTCTTCCTGAGATCCCGCATCACCAGAGCCTCATGGCGCAATCTTGCAGGAGCACCACCTCATCCTATGATCCCGCATCACCAGAGCCTCACAGTGCGGTCCTGCAAGAGCAGTCTCTTTGACGGTGTGATCCTCCAAGAGCATTCCTTCACAGTGTAATACTGTTTTGTCAAACCTTTTCTATGTGTGGTTCCATTTTCTGAGAAACATGAGGTAACCACGGCTATAGTTATATTTGTGTTACAACAGGGTCTAAAAATACTGCCTGAATTTTGAATGAATTAAACTTTTTTAAATTTTTTTTTAAAGATTTTAAAAAAAATTTATTTATTTGACAGAGATCACAAGTGGGCAGAGAGGCAGGCAGAGAGAGAGAGGAGGAAGCAGGCTCCCTGCTCAGCAGAGAGCCTGACACGGGCTTCAATCCTAGGACCCTGGGATCATGACCTGAGCCAAAGTCAGAGGCTTAACCCACTGAGCCACTCAGGCGCCCCTAGAGTACACATTTTAATTCACCAGGGGTGTATATATGTTAAGACTCTTTTTTAAAATCCTTTTTTTTTTTTTTTAAAGATTTTATTTTTAAGCAATCTCTACTCCCAATGTGAGGCTCGAACCACAGCCCCAAGATCGGGAGTTGTGTGCTCCACTGACTGAGCTAGCCAGGTGCCCCTTAAAACCCATTTTAAAAAATGATCTTCAAAACAAAAAATAATCCCTAGATCACTGAAATAATAGTCTCACCTCTTCAAGGGAAGATTCCAAATTCATTCCAAAAGCAACTCCCATTAGTCCAAAGAGAGAAAGAGAGAAGGTTCCCATGGTCAACTGTAGGTTCAACCTCATCATCACATTACGGTGGCTGGAGAGGAGAAGAGCTTACATCAGAAGGGCCCACTAACTACACATAGCAAATTCATGAAATCATTTATTAAAACTGCATAAATTAAATCTACACCTTTAGAAAAGGACATCTTTCTATGTAGCATTTATACATGATAATGATGGTATAACTCCTCCCAAAATGACAGTTTTCTTAAAACCTTCATCACTTTAGAATTCCTTTGGTTGTTCTACAGGATACTTTCTCACCTGTCCAGATTGATGAATATGATACTTTGTGAATCATCAATCAATACCCTGAGTTCCCGCGTTGCATTGGAGAGATCCTCGGCTAATCGGTAGTAGTTTTCCAAGAGCAACTCCATCTCTTCTGCATGGTCGATTCCAGCACTGCTCTTTTCACTTCAATTAAGAGTTAACATGATTAGCACACCCCCAACAAAGGCATCACCCATTTGGTACCAAAAACTTTCTGAATCCGTATATAACATTCAACTATGAATGAAAAAGCGGCCTTGGTTTTTTTCTTACTGTGACTGAGCTCAATCAGTGAGTGGCTTTATCAAGCGATCCTAAACACTATAAAGAAAAGGTGGGGGTGCAGGTTCCAGCCCGCAGGCCTGGGCTCACTGAACTCGGCCCCGAGTCAAGGGATTCTCATGCACATACGCACTACCAGACAAAGGAAAATTCAGAATGTGTGAATGCTGATGAATGAGTGCAAATTAGTGAAAATAAGGCAAAACAAAACTAAAAACAAAATTAAAAGCTTTTCCTTTCCAAGGCAGATACATAATGTTATTTTCATATATGAAGAAATATGTCCTTGAGTGATGTTAATAGTTACTTTGTACCCCTTTACTCATACTCCCACCCCCTACCAAGGAGAGTTAGTGGGACTGAAGTGCTCTGTGAAAGAGTTATACCATAGAGTATATTAGACACAGACTCGCCTAATAAACAAAGCAAACAAGAGTTACAAATGTGTTCAAGTTTCTGCTACTATATCTGCTATATAATAGCCCTTACAGTCTTAATTTTTCCTTATTAGAATACAGAAAACTAATTTCCCAAAATGCTTTAAAAAAATCTGTAGATTGTGGAAACTGTACACATTACAGAGGTGTCTCCATAATTTCTAGTATTTGTCTAGAAAGAACAAAAATGAAATATTCTGAGTACTTAAAAAATAAACATTTAACTTGACGTGCATAAAAATAAGTAATTTCTAATCCTGTAAAAGATAAAAGTTTTCTAAGATAAGCCTTTTTTTTTTTTTTTCTAAAAGATTACTTATTTATTTAGTTGACAGAGAGTTCACAAATAGGCAGAGCGGGGTAGGGGGTGGGGAAGCAGGCTCCCCGCTGAGCAGAGAGCCCGATGCGGGGCTCGATCCCAGGACCCTGAGATCATGACCTGAGCAGAGGCAGAGGCTTTAACCCACTGAGCCACCCAGGCGCCCCTAAGATAAGCCTTTTTTATATCAGATCAAAGTTACAGAATATATGCCAGTGTCTTATCTTCCTTCACTTCTTTCCCTGCCCTCCTGTGAGTATCTTTTCCCTCTCTTCCACTGTACTCCCCAGGCTAAGTTATTCAGGTAGATGTGTCAGCCACTTTGGGGGTCAGGTCCTTGAAGATAAAGGTAATGGTGTGTTTGTATTCATCACAGCCCAGCACAGTGCTGTGTACACAGCACACATTCAATATATCCTCATTACACTAAACATGCATATGGGGAAATAGTGAAACAACTGAGGATTAAAAAGTGCCTGTATTCTCTACTCTGGAGAAAACGTTACATTCTCTAAGAAGAACCATCCTGAAGAAGACAGAAGACTGATCCTAAGAAGACCAGTGACAAAGCAGGACTCCAGACTTACAAGACTTGGGGGTCACTCCACTTCGTGAGACAGAGCTCCTCCAGCAACTCCTCTTCATCCAAGATCTCCAACATGGACTCTTTGAAAATTTTAATATCTGTTTCTAACTCCGACAGACTATAGGAGTAGTTGTATAGAAATGATCAATAACATTAACTTATAAACACTTTTCCCTATTAAAAAAATGTACTTTTTAAAGTATCTTACCAAGTAGACCCACTTATACATTCATGGTAAACACTGACTTGTAAAAGAAATTTTTGATATTCACCATGCACATTAAGAATCAAGTTCCAGAAATAAATTAAAGACCCTGATATAACATTTCATGCAAAAACAGCTTTTCCATAATCATTAGTCTATGTGCTGTTGTTAGCTCAAATTCTCACCTAGGCTACCTTCTGATTTCAAGGCACAGAAAGAAAACCATTACCATTAGCAAAACTAGTTGGTATTTTTAATTTATTTATTTGTCAGAGAGAGAGGGAGAGAGAGAGAGCGAGCACAGGCAGACAGAGTGGCAGGCAGAGGCAGAGGGAGAAGCAGGCTCCCTGCCGAGCAAGGAACCCGATGTGGTACTCCATCCCAGGACGCTGGGATCATGACCCGAGCCGACGGCAGCCGCTCAACCAACTGAGCCACCCAGGCGTCCCATAGTTGGTATTTTTAAAACAGGGAATAATCACACTGATTTTGTATATGAATTTATGCTAAACATTTTCTATTAGGACTACTAAAAGAGAAGATTAAGATATTTTTGTCTACCTCCCAAATTGGTAGATCACCCATATTTACCTTTTGCCATTTTGTAGTAAGATGTGCAATTTGCTTCTGTCTACAGAAGAATGTTTGGGATCCACTAAAGCTTCCAATGTCTCAAGGATCAGTGGCTGCAAAATGCTAAGTTTCCCCTGAAGAGTGCTGATCTAGATAACAACATGACCTTTCATAAGAATCAAAACAATCTTTTTAGAATACTCAGGATCAGTGAATCCTCTGATTAAACACAGAAATCTGTAATAGCTAGGCAGGCTGGTAATGTTTCAGAACATGGTCACTGCTGGAATGCCTATTTCAGATGATTCATAAACAGATCTACCATGCATGTTGTCAGGCTTGCATTTGGTTGATAGGGAATTAACTCTCCTAGGAGTCTTCCCCCACAAACATTATGAAAGGAATGCAAGGCTGATTAAAACCTGCCATTTCATGGTTAAAACACATACTTTACATTTGGTAAACAATACTCATGTTCTTCGTAAACAGAACACAGTTCAAAATTCCTATGAAAAAAATTCTTCCAAAAACCAAACCATAACTTGGGACTTGAAAAATAAACCAGTGTCAAGTCAAAAGTACTTCTTGTCCAGGCGCTCAGCAGGAAAGCACCGATACAGGCTATACCCACTGTTAAAATACTGACATACTCCCGTACCAGCTGGCAAACAGCATAACAGAATTAAACAGTTCATTAGTAAAATAAACGAATGGCATAAAAGCCCGCATGTGCTATTTATCTCAGCCTGAGCTCCTGAGAGCTTACTCAGCCCATGTAGCCTGTCACTAACCACTGGCTGCACCTTCCCTCCTTTCCCTCCCCTGCATTTTCCCTGTTTAGTAACTGCTCCAACTGGTCACCATCTCCTGGGCTGGTACTAGCCAGTGCTCTTGCCTCACTAACCCGAGCGAGTGGGGGATGTAGCCATTTCCTACTCCCTCAGTACTGCCGGGATACAAAAGAGAAGGGTCCGGGTCCATCCAGTCCTCACCCACTGCACGTCCTCTTCGCCTGCTTCCCTCCCTCCCTCCACGTGGCATGCTCCTAAACCGACCGCTGCACGCCGCCAGCTCCTGAACAGCACTACACTGACTATTGGGGGGGTAAGAAAAGATAATGACCAATTTGTGGGGCCAGGAGGGCAGTGACCACCATTGTTCAGGGCCTGATAGGGTCCCTAGACACCCAGGAACTGTCCACATAGTAGGGGAATCGTTGGAAAAATTATCCCTGGTTCCTATTTCAAAGTAGGTCTCAAACAGTGGCATCATGTAGCTGCCTCCAAGGATTGTACCCACAAATCAGAGTGACGGGGAAAGTATTAGAATGATGTGAGCTATGTTCACCGTATGTATGCAGTTTTACAATATACACTTTAGTCACAGAATAATAGAGAATATTTAAAAATTTTTTGGTATGTTGTTATATCCTACTTAGGATGTTAAGTATTTCGAATTACCACCCCTCAAATATAATTATCAAAATTATATAAAGGACAGCCAACTTAAAATGTGCTTAACTGAATGTCATAATATGACTCTCAAAGAGACTCTATAAACTGTCCCTAGAGATCTCAGATCTATTTGACTGGATCATATAGCTTAAGAATTAAGTACTTTCTCCACACAGGACCCTCAGAGATACTTTTGTTTGGAGGCAGGGTGTGGTTAGGGAGGTGTCATTGAAACAATACCAACTTGTCTTCCTACTCAACAGCATTTTAAAACAAAAACAAATTCAAGCAGCAAAATAAAAATAGGCTTACCCAATATTGTAGGAGTGCTTCTATAGCCCTAAACTCAAAAGGTAAAGGGTATGTGACAAGTTGTCCTTCTCCAGCCAACTGAGAAGGGAGTTCCCGGAAGAGCCACTGCTCTAAATTTAAATTACGATAATCTAGTATCAGAAGGCACTCTGGAGTTATCACAGCTTTCAAATACTGTAAAAAAAAAAAAAATTACACATAGGTATACACATGCACACATACATGCATATAAGCAAGCTGTATAGCTATGGGAAAAGGATAACATTCATAAAATAGGGTTTAATACTGCTTTAATTCTGGATTAACCCTAAGGCAAATCACTATTAAAAGAAAAAAGAGGGGTGCCTGGGTGGCTCAGTTGGTTAAAGCCTCTGCCTTTGGCTCAGGTCACAATCCCAGGGTCCTGGAATTGAGCCCACATCGGGCTCTCTGTTCAGTGGGGAGCCTGCTTCCTCCTCTCTCTCTGCCTACTTGTGATCTCTGTCAAATAAATAAAATCTTAAAAAAAAAGAAAAAGAAAAAGAAAAAAAGATATCTTTTTAAAGAAAGGAAGCCTAAAATATATGTACTTCTACCTCACTCTCAACACAACTGGAATTAAGCTACATATCAAGACTTCCAGGATATCAAGAGATATCCAGGATAATCAGGAGAACAACAGGGAACAAAGAAAATAAGGTATTTTTTTTTAAGATTTTATTTATTTATTAGAGAGCACAAGTAGGCAGAGCAGCAGGCAGAGGGAGAGGGAGAAGCAGACTCTTCGCTGATTGGGGAGCCCAATGCGGGGCTCAAGCCCAGGACCCTGGGATCATGACCTGAGCCAAAGGCAGCCGCTTAACCGACTGAGCCACCCACGCGCCCCAAGATAAGGAATTCTTAAGCCATATATTTGGTAGACTTTTAGAAAAGATTTAGTTTAATCATGACTACTTTGGCTGAAATGTAAAAGTTGCCTTTTTAAACTTTTTTTAAGCTAATCTGAAATTATAAAGACAAAACATAGCCTTAGTACTCTAATTTAGAGAGCAAGAAATTAGAAATTTATTCTAAAGACTGGCATCATTTAAGTTAGAAGAGTAGCCTGTGGCCACTGTATTAGGGATATAAAAATTAGAGATTTTTCACATTTTTCCACAACATGTTATGAAAATTTTTAAACATAAAAGTTGAAAAATTACCCAATGAACACCTATAAACATATCATTAAGACTGTACAAATAACGTTCCTCTAAATTTGCTTTCTCACACACTTCTCCCTTCGTCAAAGAGATAATTTTTTAAAAAATGATGAGGGGAAATAAACTATTTTAATTCCAATATACTTAACAGAGTGTTGTATTAGTTTCAGGGGTACAATACAGCGATTCAAGACTTCATACATCACTCGGTGCTCATTACAAGTGCCCCCCCCATCACCTGTTTCCCCCCCTCCCGCACCCACCTCTCCTCTGGTGATCATCTGTTTGTTCTCTAGAGTGAAGAGTTTGTTTCTGCCTGTGCTCTCATCTAGGATTTTTATGGTTTCAGGTCTCACATTTAGATCATTAATCCATTTTAAGTTTATTTTTGTGTGTGGTGTAAAAAAGTGGTCCAGTTTCATTCTTTGGGATGAGGCTGTCCGGTTTTCCCAGCACCATTTATTGAAGAGACTGCCTTTTTCCCATTGCATATTCTTGCCTCTGTTGTCGAAGATTAATTGACCATATAAACATGGGTTTGTTTCTGGGTTTTCTATTCTATTCCTGATCTATATGTCTATTTCTGTACAATTACCATACTGTTTTGACTACTACAGCTTTGCAATAGATCTTGAAATCTGTGATGTGATTGAAATCTTGAAAATTGTGATGCCACCAGCTTTTTTGTTCTTTTTTAAGACTGCTTTGGCTATTTGAGGTCTTTTGTGGTTCCACACAACTTTTAGGATATTGTTCTAGTTTTGTGAAAAATGCTGTTGGTGGGAGGAAAAGATGGTAGTGGAGTAGGATGCTAGGTTTGCCTCCTCCCACCTATACAACGTAGGTAACTATGAGACCATCCTAAATACCCCAGAACTTAATCTGATAGACTGGCAGATCAAACTCCACAACTAAAGGTAGAGGCGAGACCACAAAAAAGACAGGAAGTATGGAGATGCAATTTGTGGCCGCTGTGGTGGGGAGGGAGCCGTGGTTGCGGGGAAGGACAAGAGGCAAACTAGCACCAGAGCACGTGGGGAAAACAAATCCCCACAGCAATTGGCTTGAAAAGCAGGGAAGCCTGAATTTCATGAGTTAAAGCCTGGGGTTTTTTAAAGGTCAGCATGCTTGGAGCACAGAGGACACTAGGGCAGCTCCTGGAGAAAAGGCAGGGCAAACAACCCTTGGACATACAGCATGCAAACAGCAATCTGAAGGGCACCTGGGGCACACAGTGGGGAAATGTTAGCTGTTCCTCTTGGAAAGTGCCCCAGAGAGGTAGCATTCATGGAGAGACCACTCAAGGGACAAAGGAACAGTTAGACACCATTTTTCTCCCCTGCCCCTCGGCATAAACACAGAGCTACCTGCAGAAACCAGCCTAGCAGCAACCCTCATTACCTAACTTGCTTACACCAAGTCTCACCACCCCACACACTGGTGGAATGGTCATCTCAGTCCGCCTGTCTCACGGGAGACTGCCTCAGAAGACCAGCCCAAACCCCTGCTCATCCCGCATCTCCTGACCCAGGAGTTTTACAAGGCCCGGGTTTCCATGGCAGTGGCAAGAGTTCTCATTTCACAAGCAGACCAGAGCATACCTAGTTAAAATGTGCCACATTCAGGCCAGAGACTAAACACTGTCCACAAGAGGCAAAGAAAGCCTCTCCAGATGACTGGCCTGAAGGATAAAGTGGCCAGGACACAACAGCAGAGCTCTGCCAGCACACACTGGAGATACTTGCAGAAGTGCCAGGCCCTGGGAAACAGGGAACACTATATTTCAGGGCACTACAGGACCTCTTTTTCATAAGGCCATTATCTTTAAGAGCAGGAAACGTAAATGACTTATCTAACATGCAAAGATAGGCACAGAGACTTAGACAAAATGAGAAGTCAGAGGAATTTATCCCAAATGGAAGAATAGGATAATGCCACAACCAGAGATCTAAGCAAAACAGATATAAGTAATATGCCTGATGTAAATTTAAAATGATCATAAGGATACTCAATGAACTTGAGAAAAGAGGGGAGAATATCAATGAGATCCTTAATGAGATGAAGAGTAATAAAGAGATAAAGGGATCAATAAATGAAATGAGAAACATTTTGCTTGATGGAATGTAGAGAAGGCTGGAAGAAGCAGAGGAATGAGTTAATGACCTAGAAAACAGAGTAACGTAATCAAGCTGAACAAAAAAGAGGAAAAAGAATTATGCAACAGGAGAATACTTATGGAACTCAGTGACTATCAAATGTAATAACATTCATCTTGTAGGAGTCCCAGAAGACAGAGAAAAGAGAGTAGAGAATTTACTTGAAGAAATAATAGCTGAAAACTTTCCTAATCTGGGGAACGAAACAGATACCCAGATTCAGGACACAGAGAACTCCCAACAAAATCAACAAAGGCACAACCACACCAAGACATACTGTAATTAAAATGGCAAAATATAGTGATAAAGAAAAAATATAAAAAGCAGCAAGGCAAAGATGATGGTAACATACAAAGGAAACCCCATAAAGTTATCAGATTTTTCAGCAGAAACTTTCCAAGACAAAGGGGTGGCATGATATATTCAAAGTTCTAGATGGGAAAAACCTGAAGCCAAAAATACTTTATCCAGAAATGCTATCACTCAGAATAGGAGAGCAAGAGTTTCCCAGAGAAACAAAAACTAAAGGAGTTCATGACAACTAAACCAGTCCTGTAAAAAATATTAAAGGGGAATCTCTGAGTGCAAAAGGAAAGACTAAAAATGACAGTATGAAGTTTAGAAACACAAAAGCAGTAAAAATGAATATATCTGTAAAAAAAAAAAAAATCAGTCAAGGAACTCACAAATTGATGTAAAATGGATGTAAAATATTATCCCATATACCTAAAACAAGGTGGGGGGGAGCAGGGAGAATGCTTCCAAACTTAAATGACTATCAACTTCATGAAGGCTGCAATAGGTATAAGATGTTATATACAAACATAATGATGACCACAAATCAAAACCAATTATAGATATGTAAAAAAAAATAAAGAGAGGACTCCAAGTAGATCACTAAAGAAACCCAGCAAACCATGAAAAAAGACAAAGGATCAGAGAAAATCCTGAGAAACAACCTCAAAACAAGTAATAAAGTGGCATAAATACATTTCTACCAAATTGCTTTGAATGTAAGTGGACTAAACATTCTAATAAAAAGACAGAGATTATTAGAATAGATTAAAAAAAAAAAAAGACCGATCTATTGGCTGCTTGCAAGAGACTCATTTTAGACTTAGACACAGATTGAAAGTGAGGGGATGGAGAAGCATCTTTTATGCAAATGGAAAAGAAAGACAGAATAGCAATAACTTATCTGGGAAAAAACAGACTTTAAAACAAAGACTAGATTCCGAACACCTAAAAATCCAACAGGAAATGGAAGAAAAGAGCAGCAATTCTAGAAACAGAAAATCGACCACTTTCTGAAAGGTAGGACCTGCAGAGAAGTGAATCCAACGTGACAGGAAGATAGACCACAGGGGGAGGGGACAGTTCCCAGCAAGTGGCAGAGCAACGGAGCACAAAATCTAGAACTTTTAGAAGTCTGCTCCACTAGAAAGACAACTATCATATGATCTCCCTGATATGAGGAAGTGGAGATGCAATGTGGAGGGTTTGGGGGGTAGGAAAAGAATAAATGAAACAAGAGGGGATCGGGAGGGAGACAAACCATAAGAGACTCTTAATCTCGCAGAACAAACTGAGGGTTGCTGGGGGGAGGGGGTCAGGAGATGGTGGTGGGGTTATAGACATTGGGGAGAGTATGTGCTGTGGTGAGTGCTGTGAAGTGTGTAAACCTGGCAATTCACAGATTTGTACTCCTGGGGCTAAAAATACATTATATGTTTATAAAAAAATAAAGAAATTAAAAAAAAAAGTCTGCTCCACTGAGGGACATCACTCCAGAGGCTAAGCCAGGGTGGAGTCCATGTGGGGACAGTGTGGTCTCAGGTCCTGTGAGGCCACAGAAGGATCGGGGGTGCCTGAGTGTCACAGAGCTTGCAGGTATTAGAGCGGGGAAGCCAGCTACAGAGACGGAGCCAAGGAGTGAGCGCTCAACTCAGGGTACCTTAAACTGTGATCCATAGCACAGTCATACCACTGCTCTTTGAGCAGGGATCCCCCAAGTGGCAGATCCGGGACACCACCCTGGAAGAGCGGCAGTGATCTGCGGGGATTGGAGACTCCAGGCAGGGCTGTGTGCCAGAGACAAAGACGCTTGGTCACAGGCTGGGTGAGCCTGCAGTGCGGCTGGAGGCCAGGGAGACGGGAGTGATTAAGTGATTTGCTCTAAGGGCGCACTCAGGAGTGGGGCCCCAAGCTCTCGGCTCCTCCGGGCCGGAGACTGGGAGGCCACCATTTTCATTCCCATCCTCTGGAACTCTATGGAAAGCATTCAGGGAACAAAAGCTCCTGAAATTGAACCTGAGCAGAGTACTTAGCCCCGCCCCTGGCAAAGGTGGTGCAATTCTGCCTCGGACAAAGACACTTGAGAATCACTACAATAGGCCCCTCCCCCAGAAGATCAGCAAGAAATCCAGCCAAGACCAAGTTCACTCATCAAGGAGAACAGTGGAATTCCAGAGGAGGAGAAAGCAAAGCATGGAATTTATGGCTTTCTCCCCATGATTCTTTAGTCTTGCAAAGTTAATTAATTTTTTTTTAAATTTTTATTCTAATTTTTTTAACTTTTACTTTCCTCTTTTAATATTTTTCTTAATAATACCTGTCATTAAAAAATATTTTTGAACCTTCATTATTATAGTCATATTTTATTCCTCATTGTATCTAAATTTATTTTTTGTATACATATAGGGTTTTTTCTCCTAAAAAAATTTGGGATACGACTTTTTAAAAAAATATATTTTATTTTTTTATTTATTTGACAGAGAAAGGGAGATCACTAGTAGGCAGAGAGAGAGGGAGAAGCAGGCTCCCCACTGAGCAGAGAGCCCAATGCGGGACTCGATCCCAGGACCCTGAGATCATGACCTGCGCTGAAGGTAGAGGATTAACCCACTGAGCCATTCAGGCACCCCTGGGATACAACTTCTAATAGATCAAAATATACCCTAAACCAGCACAAGGCTTTGTTCTAGTCTCCAGCCTGAGCAAATTCTCTCTACTTTCTTTTTCTTTCTTTTCCCAACCAACTTATCAACTCCTTTTTTAGAATTAAAAAAAAAATTTGTATCTTTTTTTTTAAAAGATTTTATTTATTTATTTGACAGAGAGAGAGAAAGATCACAAGTAGGCAGAGAGGCAAGCAGAGGGAGAGGGAGAAACAGGCTCCCCGCTGAGCAGAGAGCCTGATGCGGGGCCTGATCCCAGTATCCTGAGATCATGACCCAAGCCGAAGGCAGAGGCTTAACTCACTGAGCCACCCAGGCTTTCATCTTTATAGTCATATTCCATCCCTTCATTGTGTTTACCCTTTTGTGTGTGTGTGTGTGTGTGTGTGTGTGTGTGTGTATAGAGAGAGAGAGAGACGGAGAGAGAGAGAACTTTTTCTTTAAAATTATGGGGGGGTAGTTTCTTCTAAGAGACCCCAGATTAAGTGGGTGGCTCTGTTCTATTCACCTATCTAATATATATATTTTCTTTTCTTTTTTTTCTGAACTTCTTTTTACTCCCTTTCTTCCCCCCCCCATGATTTGTGGTCTCTTCTGATTTGGTTAACGCACATTTTCCTGGGGTCCTTGCCACCCTTTTAGTATTTTATTCTCTCCTTCATATATTCTTATCTGGATAAAATGACAAGGTGGAAAAACTCACCACAAAAAAAAAAAAAAAAAAAGAACAAGAGGCAGTACCGATGGCAAGGGACCTAGTCACCAGGGACATTGGTGACATGTCAGATCTAGAGCTCAGAATTAATGATTCTCAAGGTGCAAGTTGGGCTCGAAAAAGGCATGGAAGATATTAGAGAAACCCTTTCTGGAGAAATAAAAGAACAAAAATCTAACCAAGCTGAAATAAAAAAAGCTATTAATGAGGTACAAAAAAAAATTACTGCTAGGATAAATGAGGCAGAAAAGAGAATAAGGGATATAGAAGACCAAATGACAGAGAATAAAGAAGCTGAGCAAAAGAGAGACAAACAACTACTGGACCACGAGGGGAGAATTCAAGAGATAAGTGACACCATAACACAAAGCAACATTAGAATAATTGGGATTCCAGAAGAAAAAGAAAGAGAGAAGGGAGCAGAATGTATATTGGAGCGAATTGTTGTAGAGAATTTCCCTAATATGGCAAAGGCAACAAGCATCAAAATCCAGGAGGCACAGAGAACCCCCCTCAAAATCACTAAGAATAGGTCCACACCTCATCATCTAATAGTAAAATTTACAAGTCTTAGTGACAAAGAGAAAATCCTGAAAGCAGCTTGGGACAAGAAGTCTGTAACATACCATGGTAAAAATATTAGATCGGCAGCAGACTTATCCACAGAGACCTGGCAGGCCAAAAAGAACTGGCATGATAAATTCAGAGCACTAAACAAGAACATGCAGCCAAGAATACTATATCCAGCTAGGCTATCATTGAAAATAGAAGGAGAAATTAAAAAGGTTCCAGGACTAACAAAAACTGAAAGAATTTGTAAACACCAAACCAGCTCTACAGGAAATATTGAAAGGGGTCCTCTAAGCAAAGAGAGAGCCTAAAAGCAGACCAGAAAGGAACAGAGACAATATACAGTAATAGTCACCTTACAGGCAATACAATGGCACTAAATTCATATCTCTCAATAGTTACCCTGAATGTAAATGGGTTAAATGCCCCATTCAAAAGACACAGGGTATCAGAATAGATTAAAAAAACAAAACCCAATCAATATGCTGTCTACAAGAAACCCTTTTTAGACCCAAAGACACCTCCAGATTTAAAGTGAGGGGGTGGAAAACAATTTACCATGCTAATGGACATCAAAAGAAAGCTGGGGTGGCAATCCTTATATCAGATCAATTAGATTTTAAGCCAAAGACTATAGTAAGAGATGAGGAAGGACACTATATCATACTCAAAGGGTCTGTCCAACAAGAGGATCTATCAATTTTAAATATCAATGCCCCTAACATGGGAGCAGCCAACTATATACACCACTTAATAACAAAATCAAAGAAACATCGACAATAATACAATAAGAGTAGAGGACTTTAACACTCCCCTCGCTGAAATGGACAGATCATCCAAGCAAAAGATTAGCAAGGAAATAAAAGCCTTAAATGACACACTGGACCAGATGGACATCACAGATATATTCAGAACATTCTATCCCAAAGCAATAGAATACACATTCTTCTCTAGTGCACATGGAACTTTCTCCATAATAGATCACATCCTGGGTCATAAATCAGGTCTCAACCGGCACCTAAAGACTGGGATCATTCCCTGCATATTTTCAGACCACAATGCTCTGAAACTAGAACTCAATCACAAGAGGAAATTTGGAAAGAACCCAAATATATGGAGACTAAAGAGCATCCTTCTAAAGAATGAATGGGTCAACCAGGAAATTAAAGAACTGAAAAAATTCATGGAAACAAATGATAATGAAAACACAACGGTTCAAAATCTGTGGGACACAGCAAAGGCAGTCCTGAGAGGAAAATATAAAGTGATACAAGCCTTTCTCAAGAAACAAGACAGGTCTCAAATACACAACCTAACCCTACACCTAAAGGAGCTGGAGAAAGAACAACAAAGAAAGCCTAAACCCAGGAGAAGAGAAATCATAAAGATCAGACCAGAAATCAATGAAATAGAAACCAAAGAAATAATAGAACAAATCAACAAAACTAGGAGCTGGTTCTTTGAAAGGATTAATAAGACTGATAAACCTCTAGCCAGACTTATTAAAAAGAAAAGAGAAAGGACCCAAATAAATAAAATCATGATGAAAGAGGAGAGATCACAACCAACATCAAAGAAATACAATTATAAGAACATATTATGAGTGACTCTACGCCAACAAATTTGACAATCTGGAAGAAATGGATGCATTCCTAGAGACATATAAAACTACCACAACTGAACCAGGAAGAAATAGAAAACCTGAACAGACCCATAGCCAGTAAGAAGATTGAAGCAGTCATCAAGAATCTCCAAACAAACAAGAGCCCACGGCCAGACGGGCTTCCCAGGGGAATTCTACCAAACATTTAAAGAAGAATTAATTCCTATTCTCCTGAAACTGTTCCAAAAAATAGAAATGGAAGGAAAACTTCCAAACTTGTTTTATGAGGTCAGCATTACCTTGACCCCAAAACCAGACAAAGATCCCATCAAAAAAGAGAATTACAGACCAATATCCTTGATGAACACAGATGCAAAAATTATCACCAAAATACTAGCCAATAGGACCCAATGGTACATTAAAAACAGTACATTATTCACAGCAACCAAGTGAAATTTATCCCAGGACTGCAAGGTTGGTTCAACATCCACAAATCAATCAGTGTGATACAATACATTGATAAAAGAAAGAACAAGAACCATATGATATTCTCAATAGATGCTGAAAAAGCATTTGACAAAATACAACATCCTTTCCTGATCAAGACTCTTCAAAGCATAGGGATAGAGTGTACGTACCTCAATATCATCAAAACCATCCATGAAAAACCCACAGCTAATATCATTCTCAACAGAGAAAAACTGAGAGCTGTTCCGCTAACGTCAGGAACAAGCAGGGATATCCATTATCACCACTGCTATTTAACATAGTACTAGAAGTCCTAGCCTCAGCAATCAGACAACAACAAAAAAATTAAAGGCATCCAAATCAGCAAGGAATAAATCAAACTATCACTCTTTGCAGATGATAGGATACTTTATGTGGAAAACCCAGAAGACTCCACTCTAAATCTGCTAGACCTTGTACAAGAATTCAGTAGTCAGGATATATAATCAATGCACAGAAATCAGTTGCATTTCTATACACCAACAAGAAGACAGAAGACAGAGAAATTAAGGAGTCGATCCCATTTACAATTGCACCCAGACCCATAAGATACCTAGGAATAAACCTAATCAAAGAGGAAAGAATCTGTACTCAGAAAAGTATAAAATACACATGAAAGAAATTGAGGAAGATACAAAGAAATGGAAAAATGTTCCATGCTCCTGGATTGGAAGAACAAATATTGTGGAAATGTCTATGCTATCTAAAGCAGTCTACACATTTAATGCAATCCCTATCAAAATCCCATCCATTTTTTTTTTCAAAGAAATGGAACAAACAATCCTAAAATTTATATGGAACTAGAAAAGACATCGAATAGCCAGAGTAATATTGAAAAAGAAAGCCAAAGTTGGTCATCACAATTCCAGACTTTAAGCTCTATTAGAAAGCTGTCATCATTACGACAGTATGGTACTGGCACAAAACCAGACACATAGATCAATGGAACAGAATAGAGATCCCAGAATAGACCCTCGACTCTATGGTCAACTAATCTTCAACAAAGCAGGAAAGAATGTCCAATGGAAAAAAGTCTCTTCAACAAATGGTGTTGGGAAAATTGGACAGCCACATGCAGAAAAATCAAACTGGACCATTTCCTTACACACAAATATAGACTCAAAATGGATGAAGGACCTCGATGTGAGAAAGGAATCCATCAAAATCCTTGAGGAGAACACAGGCAGCAACCTCTTCGACCTCAGTCACAGCAGCTTCTTCCTAGGAACATCGCCAAAGCCAAGGAAAGCAAGGGCAAAAATGAACTATTGGGACTTTATCAAGATCAAAAGCTTCTGCACAACAAAGGAAACAGTCATCAAAACCAAAAGACAACTGAGAGAATGGGAGAAGATATTTGCAAACGACATATCAGATAAAGGGCTAGTATCCAAAATCTATAAAGAACTTATCAAACTCAACACCCAAAGAACAAATAATCCAATCAAGAAATGGGCAGAGGACATGAACAGACATTTCTGCAAAGACGACATCCAGATGGCCAACAGACACATGAAAAAGTGCTCCACATCACTGGGCATCAGGGAAATACAAATCAAAACCACAATGAGATACCACCCCACACCAGTCAGAATGGCTAAAATTTACAAGTCAGGAAACGATAGATGCTGGTGAGGATGTGGAGAAAGGGGAACCCTCCTACACTGCTGGTGGGAATGCAAGCGAGTGCAACCACTCTGGAGAACAGAATGGAGGTTCCTCAAAAAGTTGAAAATAGAACTACCCTATGACCCAGCAATTGCACAACTAGGTATTTATCCTAAAGATACAAATGTAGTGATCCGAAGGGGCACATGCATCCAAATGTTTATAGCAGCAATGTCCACAATGGCCAAACTATGGAAAGAACCTAGATGTCCATCAACAGATGAATGGATAAAGATGTGGTGTATATATGTGTACAATGTAATACTATGCAGCCATCAAAAAGAAATGAAATCTTGCCATTTGCGACGATGTGGATGGAACTAGAGGGTATTGTGCTTAGCAAAATAAGTCAATCGGAGAAAGACAATTATCATATGATCTCCGATATGAGGAAGGTGAGAGGCAACATGGGGGGTTTGGAGGATAGGAAAAGAATAAATGAAACAAGATGGGATCTGGAGGAAGACAAACCATAAGAGACTCTTAATCTCACAGAACAAGCTGAGGGCTGCTGGGGGAGGGGGGTCAGGGAGAGGGTGGTTGGGTTATGGACACTGGGGAAGGTATGTGATATGGTGAGTGCTGTGAAATGTGTAAACCTGGCGATTCACAGACCTGTACCCCTGGAGCTAATAATACATTCTATGTTAATAAAAATTTTTTTAAAAAAGACTATAATGTGAGACAAAGAAGAACACTACATGATAATAAAAGGGATGATCCAACAAGAAGATGTAACAATTTAAATATTTATGCATCCAACATGGGAGCACCCAAATAACAAAACAGTGAATAAAAACATAAAGGAAGTAAATGATACTAATACAATAATAATAGGGGACTTTAACACCCTACTCATATCAAGGGACACATCATCTAAACAGAAAACCAACAAGCAAACAATGGCTTCAAATAACAGACGGGCCAGGTGGATTTAACAGATATATACAGAACATTACATCCTAAAAGAGCAGAATACACTTTCTTTTCGAGTGTGTGTGGAACATTCTCCAGAACAGATATTAGGCTACAAAACAAGCCTCAACAAATTAAAAAAGACTGTAGTCATACTGACATCTCTACTGACCACAGTGCTATGCAACTAGAAATCAACCACAGGAAGAAATCTGGAAAGAACACAAATATATGCTCATAAACAATGAATGGGTCAACCAGGAAAAAAATATAAAAATAAATATAAATAAAAATAATCATATAAATATAAATATTTTCTTTTTTATATAAATATAAAAAAATAAACATGGAAACAAAGGAAAATGAAAATACAGAGGCTCTAAATTTTTGCGATATAGCAAAAGTGGTCCTAAGAAGGAAGTATATAGCAATACAGGTCTTCCTCAAGAAGCAAGAAAAATCTCAACCTAATCTTACACCTAAGGAAACTAGAAAAAGAATAACAAGCAAAGTCTAAAGCCAGCAAAAAAAGAAAATAAAAAAGATTAGAGCAGAAATAAATGATATAAAAACTAAAAATGCAATAGAACCAATTAATGAAACCAGTAACTGTTTTCTTGGGGGGCGGGGGGGGGGAGAGAAATCATTAAAATAGATAAACCTTTGGCCAGACTCATCAAGAAAAAAAGACAAAGAACCAAAAATAGTATCAAATGAGAGAGGAGAAATAATAACCAACACCCCAAATACAAACAATTTTAAGAGAATATCAAGAAAAACTATGCCAAACTGCACAACCTAGAAGAAATGTGTTAAGTTCCTAGAAACTAATACCCAAACTGAAACAGATAAGATATAGAAAATTTGAACAAACTAATTGCCAGCAATGAAATTGAATCAGTAATTAAAAAACTCCCAACAAACAAAAGTTCAGAACCAGATGGCTTCACAGGCAGAGTCTACCAAATGCTTGAAGAAAAATTATTATCCATTCCTCTCAAAGTATTCAAAAAAATAGAAAGGAAAACTTCCAGATTCATTCTCTGAGGCCACTATCATCCTGACACCAAAACCAGATAAAATTACTACACACACACACACACACACACACACACACAGAACCAAAGGCCAGTATCTCTGATGAACACAGATGCAAAAATTCTCAACAAACTACTAGCAAATCAAATTCAATAATACATTAAAAATACATTAAAAAAAATCATTCGCCATGATCAAGTGGGATTTATTCCTGGGATGTAAAGGTGGTTCAATATTCACAAATCAATCAATGTGATACATCACATTCACAAGAGAAAGGATAAAAACCCTATGATCATTTCAATAGATGCAGAAAAAGCATCCGACAGCGTACAACATCCACTCATAATAAAAACCCTCCACCTTTGTGGAGGGAACATACCTCAATATAAAAGGCCAAATATGAAAATCCTACAATAAACATCATACTCAAAAAACTACACTTTTTCCCTAAGATCAGGAACAAGATCCAGCCCCACCACTTTTACTCAACACAATACTAAAGTGCTAGCCACAGCAATCAGACAACAAAAAGGAAAATAAGCATCCAAATTGGTAAGGAAGAAGTAAAATTTTCACTATTTGTGGTGACGTGATACTATATATAAAAAAACCTTAAAGACCACCAAAACCTGCTAGAGCTGATACATGAATTCAAAAGTCACAGAATACAAAACCAATGTACAGAAATCTCTTGTATTTCTATACACCATTAATTAAGCAGCACCAAGAGAAATTAAGAAAACAAACATGGGGCGCCTGGGTAGCTCAGTGGCTTAAAGCCTCTGCCTTCAGCTCAGGTCATGATCTCAGGGTTCTGGGATCGAGCCCCGCATCGGGCTCTCTGCTCAGCGGAGAGCCCGCTTCCTCCTCTCTCTCTCTCTCTCTCTCTCTGCCTGCCTCTCTGCCTACTTGTGATCTCTGTCAAATAAATAAATAAAATCTTAAAAAAAAAAAGAAAACAATCCTATTCACAACTGCACCAAAAACCATTAAGATACCTAGGAATAAACCTAACCAAAGAAGTAAAATACCTGTACTCTGAAAACTACAGAACCCTTATGAAAGAAACTGAAGATGACACAAAAAAATGGAAAGGCATTCCACGCGCATGGGTTGGGAAGAACAAATACTGTTAAAATCTCTATATTACCCAAAGCAATCTAAGATTTAATGCAATCCCTATCAAAATACCAACTGCATTTTTCCCAGGACTGGAACAAACAATCTTAAAATTTGTATGGAATCACAAAGACCCTGAATAGCGAAAACAATCTAGAAAAAGAAAAGCAAAGCTGGGAGCATCACAATTCCAGACTTCAAGCTCTATTACGAAGCTGTAGTCATCAAGACAGTATGGTACTGGCACAAAAAACAGACACACTGATCAATGGAAAGGAATAGAAAACCCAAAACTGGACCCACAACTAACTGGTCAACTAATCTTCGACAAAGCAGGAAAGAATATTCAATGGAAAAAAGACAGTCTCTTCAATAAGTGGTTTGGGACAACTGATAGCCTCATCCAAAAAAATGAAATGGACCACATTCTTACACCATAGGCAGAAATAAATTAAAAATGGATTAAAGACCTAAATATGAGACCTGAAACCATAAAAACCCTAGAAGAGAACACAGGCAGTAATTTCTCTGACACTGGCTGTAGTAACATCTCTCTAGACATGTCTCCTGAAGTGAGGAAACAAAAGCAAAAATAAACTACTGGGACTACATAAAAATAAAGCTTCTGCACAGCAAAGGAAATACTCAGCAAAACTAAAAGGTAACCTACAAGAAGATACTGCAAATGACACATCCGATGAAGAGATAGTGTCTAAACATATTAAGAACTGATATAACACCCTAAAGCCAAATAATCCAATTGAAAATGGGCGGAAGACATGAACAGACATTTCTCCAAGGAACATATCCAGATGGCCAACAAAAGGCACATGAAAAGATGCTCATTATCACTTATTATCAGGAAAATGCAAACCAAAACTATGATGAGACACCACCTCACAGAATGGCTAATATCAACAAAAAACCCAATAGGTGTTGCCAATGATATGGAGCAAAAGGAACCCTCGTGCACTGTCGGTAGAAATGCAAACTAGTGCAGCCACTGTAGACAACAGCGTGGTGGTTCCTCAAAGAAAGTAAAAATAGGGTCACCTGGGTGGCTCAGTGGGTTAAAGCCTCTGCCTTCAGCTCAGGTCACGCACTCAGGGTCCTGGGATCAAGCCCTGCATCTGCTCTCCGCTCAGCAGGGAGCCTGCTTGCCCCTCTCTTTCTGCCTGCTTCTCTGCCTACTTGTGATCTCTGTCAAATGAATAAATAAAATCTTAAAAAAAAAAAAAAAGGTAAAAATAGAGTTACTCTATGACCCAGCAATTGCACTGTTGGGTATTTACCCAAAGAATACAAAATACAGATTCAAAGGGATAGATGTACTCCCATATTTACAGCAGCATTATTTACATAGCCAAGATATGGAAGTGGCCCAAATATCCATTGGTTGATGAATGGATAAAGTATATGTTTATCATAGAATATTATTCAGGCATAAAAAAAGAATGAAATCTTGCCATTTGCAAAGATATGGATGGAGCTAGAAGTACAATGCTATGCGAAGTAAGTCAGAAGGACAAATACCAAATGATTTCACTCATAAATGGAATTTAGGAAAGAAAGCAAAGGAGCAAAGGGGGAAAAAAGGAGACAAACCAAGAAGCTGACTCTTAACTATAGAGAGCAAACTAATAGTTACCAGAGGGGAGGTAGGTGGGGGGATGGGGGGAAAAAGATCATGGAGATTAAGAAGTACACTTGTTATGAGGAGCATTGGTGATTAAAATAAAACTTAGGGGCACCTGGGTGGCTGAGTTAAGCATCTGCCTTCAGCTCGGGTCATGATCCTGTAGTCCCAGGACTGAGCCCTGTGTTGGGCTCCCTGCTCAGGGAGGGAATCTGCTTCTCTCTCTGACCCTCATCCTGCTCATGCTCTCTCTCTCAAATGGATAAATAAAATTAAAAAAATATAATAAAAATGCTGTTGGTACTTTGATAGGGACATTAAATCTGAAGACTGCTTTGGGTGGTATGGACATTTTAACAATACTTGTCCTTGCAATCCATAACACAGAGTATCCTTCCATTTCTTTGAGTCACCTTGAATTTTTCATCAGTGTTTTATAGTTTCAGAGTACACGTCTTTCAAATCCTTGGTTAAGTTTATTTCTAAATATTTTATTATTTTTGGTACAATTATAAATGGGACTGTTTTCTTAATTTTTCTTTCTGCTGCTTGTTAGTGTATAGAAATGCAACTGATTTCAAGGGTGCCTGGATGGCTCGGTTGCTTAAGTATCTGCCTTTGGCTCAGGCCACATTCTCAGGGTCCTGGAATCAAGCCCCATGTTGGGCTCTCCAGTGAGTGGGGAGTATGCTTCTTCCTCTGCCTCTCCTCCCACCCATGCTTGCAGTCTCTGTCTCTCTCAAATAAATAAAATCTTAAATCTTTAAAAAAAAAAAAAAAAAAAAAAAGGAGGAAAGGAGGTCTGATGTTTACTGCAGGGCCCACAACATCAAGAACCATATCTCAACTATTTCTGAATCCTAGACTTTAGCTCACTAAAATTACATAGGTTCAAATTTATTTTCAATCACTACATAAAGTCAAACTATATTTAGTGTACTCTCAGTAGGCAGGGGAAGATACAATTTATTTTAAGAAGCTTTCAGTTAAAATAAAAACTTAAGTTAAAATGATAAACTTCAGGGGATATTCCTGGTCTATTTAGAGAACCAGAATGTTCTTGGTAGCTGAACTTATACTATGATGACATGTAACTGCATACAACTGAAAATGTCTATTATAAATCATGATTCTTTCTCTTATCATTTCAGAAACTAGAGCCCAAATTCAAGCAGTGAGAAAGAACAGAGACTGCACTCATAACTTTTCCTACATAAAACAGAGCAGAGTTATGCCTTTCACGTATAGAATCCACGAAAGAGGAGGTGCACTACAATGACACGTTATAATATAAAGTATCCTATGTTTCACATAGCCATTTCACTACAAAATTGCTTTTAACCTAGATATTGCTCAAGATGGCTAAGAAGTAACCTTTTAAAGACCCCAGTGAGAAACGTAGATGACATAAAGCCCTTTACCTCCATTCTCATGATAATCCTATTGTTTCTGGTTGTGATGCTCATCACATGCTGAAACCTCAAATCTCTGGCTTGAAGACCTAATTCTTGATATAAGTCAGTTTTCTTCTTTTCTATAAAAGAAATATTTTTAACAAAACAAGTAGGCCAAACCAATTAATGGAAGACTTTAGTATCAGAGCACCCCTCCCACCATCATTTTCTACTACCAGAAACAAGCCAAAAGGAGTCTTTTTAATAGCCATTTTTACCTCAAAAATATAAAAATTTGGCCAAACTCTAATAATTCTTTTTTCATCTTATTCATACCTCATAAAATTTCTTTGTATTTAGATGTCTCTTGGACCAGTATAAAAAACCACAGCCACACACAATTAAGACCTACAGTATCAATTTCTAGCTCCAGAGACAGGTCATTTTTTTAAAAATACAGATTATACAGAACTACATTTCCAGTGTTTTCTATCTTCAGTATTTTAAATCTGTGAACAGAGAATTCAATTTTCTTGGTTCTTGGACTAATACAAAACGAGAAGACAGTCGGTTTTCTCACTAGATTCTTCCACTTGAAAACTAACCTTATTAGCCAAGAGAAAGCATAATGGATGAAGAAACTCAAGAAGTGATTAAAGTAGCATCTATAGTTGTAGTGTCCAATCACACCTATGACAGAGCGTTAAGTAGAACAGTCATTTGAAGGAGATAATGGGCCAAAAATACCCCAAATTTCCCACCAGGATCTCAGCAGCAGCAGAAACAGGACCATGGGGCTGGAAGCACATGGGAAATCTGAATGAAGCCTGCATCTGAGGTCAGAGAGTAAAGTGATGCTTAGTTTCCTTTTACAAAGTCACTGTCCGTAAGCGCAATCATCAGAGAGTGCCATCTAGTGCCCTGTCCCTCCAGTCTTGTCCCTCATTGCCATCGCAACATCAGCAGTATTACATAAATCTGTCTCAAATGTGGAACGGGAGCTGTACACGAGGACCAGGGTGTGGAAAGGGAGACTAAAGAAAAGAAACAAAATGTGCTCCAGCTGGATACTACCCTCTGCTCTTAAAGTTCCTTTATCTTTCTGTTAGAGACAAAGTGGCTCCTGCTAAAAACCAGAAACCAATTCTGGGAGAACACGCAGTCCAGGTGTTGCCAGTTCCAATTAGGACTAGTGGACAAATGCAGAGGATAGATCTCTTTCAATACACGCATACACAGAGAATATTCTACTCAAAATACTGCAATTTCTTGATTTCCATGATTCACTCATTCACTGATTTAAAGAGTGATTTATAAGATAACGAAAGATACTCACCAAAAGAAGTAACATTTCCTTCTTTGTCAAATTTTGTCTGAAGAGAGAAAATAAAAACAAAATATTATTTTCTCCCAAATGAGTATGCTCTTTACTTTATAGTATTACAAGAGCTCCCAAACACGGAAGTGCACAGGTAAGCCTTAACCACTTCTATTGGTTAAATTTAGTTATGAGTTAAGGGTTAAAAGAACCCCTTTTTCTTCTGCTAGGACAAATGTGGCCTTTGATTAACTTTCTGTCTTGGTTCCCCTGTAAATCTGATAAAGGAGTATCAGCTGTGTTACTAGGCAACATTGCTCATGGTAAAAATGCCCAGTGCCTGGTAGATTTCATGGGACAAGGAAGACTATGAAAGAATTACGGATAGGAAGCCACCCCACTGCTTCTCCCTCAGCGGGGTGGCTTTTATAACTGGCCGTGTTTCTTGCAGGAACCCTGCATGGGCCTTGGAGATGATTACAAGAGATACCAGCACTAAAAGGCATAGGGATTCTAAGCTAAGGTGGAACTCACACCCACCTTTAAGAACATCAACTCCTTGCACCTAAACTGTCAAACAAGGTCCAGAGAAGCCACTGGATGGCTTCAAGGACTTCTCTGGAAGAGGAAACACCTGATGCTGTCCTTTGCATTTCCTACCCGTTAGCCTTCTGAACAGAGTGAGACCACACGTGGCTTATCCTGTGACTCTAAGTACTGGAGGCTACGAAGTCTCTCTGGTAAGTATTGCAGAATCAACAAAGATTTACAGAATAGGCCTCTTCTGGCTTTTTGAAGAGAGGACATGATGCAGAAAATGTATTTATTTCCTATAAAGCAGAGGAAACATTTTTCTGAAATACTTGTCCACAGTATTGAATACTTGTCAAGTTTGAATATGTGCTGGAATGTACTAATTACTACTAAATATGCACGTTCGGAAAGACTCTAAGGTGTAGCTGAAGTTACAAGCACTGGGTCACTACCACGGGAATGTGTGCGTGCTCTGTTAATAGCAACAGAATAAAACCCCATGGTGCATATTGTAGCTTGTTTTTCATGAGCAAAGATCAGTACCGTAAGCCATCAGTGTTAAAGGGCAAATTATATCAAAAGAAACTTTATTTTGTGTAATACAGACTAACTTTCCTCAAATTTATTTCACAAATAATATATCTGCTGAAAATTTGAAATAAAAATATATCACGTGAAATAAGACAAATTTTAGAGAAAACGATACCAGTATTTTAACTGAATATCCTCCCAGGCTTTTCCTACTCATATATATTCATGTTAGACTTTTCTGTACTCTCTCCTCCATTTTCAACTTAACATATGGGTATTTTTGCATATCAGTATTTATCTTCACCATTTTTCTTTAATGAGATATTTTTTGATAAAAAAATCATAAAAAACTGATTTTTTTAATGTTTATCTTGTAAAGTAACATCACCTAGAGTGAGCTGATTCTTTTGTTTTTTTAAATTAACATATAATGTATTATTTGTTTCTGGGGTACAGGTCTGATTCATTAGTCTTACACAATTCACAGCAAATAGTATCAACTAAATTTTCTTAGGTGTTCTTGGTATACAATGATTTCACCTGCAAAGAACCTTTCAATATTTAATATTTGAATTTATTCTTAACCAAACTGGCCAACATTAAATAACATCGAATAACAGTGGTAACTTTCACATGTAATTCTGGGGGTTATGTTGTTTGTATAGTTTAGAAAGAAAATAAAGTTTTGTAAATAAGCCTAAATGATGATGATGATGATGGCTAATATATATATTGAATGCTTACGTGGGTGAGGATTTTATACACAGTGTGAATTAATTCAAACCACACAACAATTCTACAAGGTAGGTACTATCACTCCCAGTTTACAGATGAGAAAACAAAGGCATAAAAATGTTACCATACCCTGTTCAGGGCCACCAAGTTAATAGTAAGAGGCAGAGCTGAGATCTGAATTTAGGGAAGCTAGTTCAGAACAAGCACATTACTTCATTACTTTTTTTAATTCAACTTTTTCTTTTTTTTGAAAAAAGTAAAGCCCAACAAAAAAGTTGCAAGAATATCTTACAGCCAATTCCCCTGTGACTTTCATCTAGAATGCTAATATTTTGCTAATATTTTTGCTAATATTTCTAATATTTTGCCCCAATGCCCTAATTTTTCTCTTTCGAGAACATGTGGTTGTGGTACACTTTTATTTTCTCCTGAAGCTTTTCAGAGAAAGTTGCAGAGATCATGAACCTTCAAAGCATCCACTCTTAAAAATTACACTTCACTGCCTTCAAAATACTTCTGCACATATTACATTGCATAGCACAGGGTCAAGCACCTATGGCTAATAGCCTTCAAGGACTTTACATAAATTCACAAGGAAATCTTGAGTGGGAAGTGCTGAGCTGTGATTTGACCAACCAGTTCTAGGATTAAAGAAAACCTCCACAGTCAATAGCAAAGTTTCAAGGGTGCCGTTAGGTGAATCTAGCTGACATCAGGTCACTAGCTAGGCAAAACAGAAAGACGAAAGGACTTACAAGTATAATGATTCACCATAAAACAAAAAATAAGTATTATCTTAGAGGACCAGTCCAACCCAGTTAACTCAGTAAGTATGGGAAATACTTTGTGTAAGTTACCTAATGTACCATACATACTCACCACAGTAAACACTGGGGCTACACTGGCCAAAGTGGCTTGAGAGACATCGGAAGTTCTAAACCGGTGCATTTCACCTGAAGAACAAATTAGAGAATTCTTTGTAATCATACAATAGGTATTAACATATGGCTACAATATAACTGTCCTATTATATGGTCTTCAGACTACTTTACTATTTTTTGGAAACTTCTTCCTAGAGGAAAAAGAAACACTCTTACTTGCTAATGTTAACATCTGTCAGGGATTATGTTAGATTTGGCAGGGAATGGTTTAGGCGAGGTACTAGAACAATTTATGGATTCCAAACACTTTTATTCTAAGTATTACTGGTATCTCAAAGTCAAATGAACAAATGCATAACAGTGTTCTGAGATTAAAATGTTCATCTTTTTTGCATAATTTAAAAAGGCTCTTCATGAAAATTATACTGATACATGTATTTTAGAAAACATAGATCTTAAAATACCACCAGTTTTAGCATTCCAATATTGGGATTATTTGACCTATAAAATTATGAAACCTAGATTTTACTTCCATATTAGCTCTTCCACATTACAGAGTGACTACTTATGAAATAAGCCATTGAACTGGAGTGCAGACCCCCATGAACTGGAATGAAGAAAAACCCTGATTTAAAGTGTGATTAGACTGAGTTGAACTGAGTTCTGAAGTGTGATCACATAAATTTAATGACAAAGGACACCCTTCAAAATACTAAACATAAAAGCAATGGACAGAAAGTGTAAAAATATTACCAATTACTTTCTGCTTCCAAAGTAATCATGCTGACTCTATGGAATGTGGAGATATATTCTCATTTCGGATCTTATTCCTTCCCATTACATATAGTGTCTCATGTCATTTGTAGGCATCTGAGGTTTGTTGTTTCTCAAGCTAGATAAAATGTCTCCACTGAGACTCATTTGCTAATCAGCCACAAGTTAGATACAATGTTTCGGGATTCTGAATCTCAGTGCTTGTCTTAAAACAGCAGATGGGCTGAAGCTGGGTTCCCAAGAGTTATTAAAGGAGGGAATATGCCAGTACCCCAGTTCAGACTCTCTAGTGAGTGTGGGGAAGGAGGTGGTGCTGTTACGTTAGACTTTTGAGTTTAAAACTGAGAAAACTTGAGAACAGCGCAATCCTTTTGAGAGCCATACATTTTAATGTCGCCGGTCCTGAGCAGTATTAGCACCTACATTCTGACACTTGTGAAAATGTCAACATATCATCATGCTTTATCATTTGGCGAAAAAAGAAATAACTCCGATTCCTTCTCCTCCCCACTACTCTGACCCCTGCGGCTTGTTACACCGCACGTGAAAACAGATTTTTCTCAGGAGCAACTCTTACTATGAAATCTTAAAAGCTGTCAGCCTCATCTACAGGTGCTTCCCCATTCCTTAATTGAACAACTGGAAAAACGCATCAACGCGCAAAGGGAAAGACCGGGAAGAAAAACACTTAGATAAGGGTTAACCTGTCGTTAAAAAACAACAACAACAAAACTCTTCCCGTAAGAGCACTCCAGCGGGGAGATCTGCAGCGAGGGCGTGAAGGCCCCAAGGGGTCCCGGCGCACCGGCGGGTCCGCAGGGGGGGCCACCAGCCCTCCCGGACGGTCGGGTCAGGGCCGTGGGGACACCGCAAGACCTGCGTACTGGGCTGCGGGGCGGGGAGCGCAGTAGTACCTGCCACGCGGGGCCGGAGCGGTGCGCAGAGCAGCGCGGCCCGGCTCTGCCCGAGGAGTTGGGCCGCGCGGCCGCAGGCGGCAACGGGGCGCGCCCCAGGGGTCAGGCTCTGGGCCAGAGCACACAGTGTGCGCCGGGGCAGCCCCACGACGCTGGGCAGCAGCCGGCTCAAGCTCCGCAGGCATTCCATGGCGCGGGAGCGAGCAGACGGTTGCCTTGAAACCCCAGACCCTCATGCCGGTCCCTGGCTGGTTAGCCGGCGCCGACGCGACCCGGCGCGGGCGCTTAAAAGTGCGACCGCGACCGCAGCGTACTGAGCATGCGCGGGGGCGCGTCGCGCCGCGTTCCCCTACCGCGCATGCTCGGAGGGTGCCTTTGGGGCGCGCTCCTTGCGTCCCGTGGCCGATCGGAGTTCGCGTCTCGTACCTGGAAAGGGCGGGGGGCCGGGCTTGGGCTGGCGGGCGGGGTGCGCTTACCTGCGCGGCGGAGGCTGCGGGACCTAGATTCGACCCCTGCGCCCTTGGGGAGGTGAGCCGCGCGCGGGAAGGGTCATTATCCCTAGTAATAGGAGGGTGAAGAAACGCCCGGGCTGTGGATCGTGCTTTGCAGTTTCTGGAGCGTTTTCTTACAGGCGATAAAATGCGCAGTTGGGCATGAGGACGTTATGCCCGTTCCTAACTCAGTTTGTATTTAAATTTATTGTAGTAGAAACAACTAACGGCACTATGGGATGAGGGACTAAACTTGTGCGGCTCAGCGTTGAGGAACATAAACCCACACGATTTACACTCCGTATTTAATCAACTGTAAGATAGTGTTAATTTCAAGGAGTCGTTACTTTATGTGCCACCAAGAAAGAAAAAATGCTGATAAATTATGCTTTCTAATTATATCATTTCAAGACTCATCCCAATGTTGGTCTTTAAACATGAAGAAAAAGTGGGTATTAGAAGTGATTAAATACAGTATACATGTTTTAAAAAGATTTTATTTATTTGACAGAGAGAGAGATCACAAGTAGGCGGAGAGAGAGGAGGAAGCAGGCTCCCCCGCTGGGCTCGATCCCAGGACCCTGGGATCATGACCTGAGCTGAAGGCAGAGGCTTAACCCACTGAGCCACCCAGGTGCCCCTATATGCATTTTTTTTTTTTATGGTTACATGTATTAAACTCTAATTAACATACATGGAAAATAACAACTTGTGTATACAGTTTATGAATTTGGATAGATGCCTACAGCCAAGTAACCAATACTACAATCAAAATAAAGACTATTTACATCACTCCAAAAAGTTCTTCTGGGCCCCTTTGTAGTTATTTCTCTTCTATACTCCCAGGCCCTTGCAAACACTGTATATGCATATTTTTAAGTGAGTTAATAGACTTGTCCCTTCCACAGTAGTGATACAAGACAGACAGGAGTTTCACAGATTTCCATTCAATCACTATGTATAAACACAGCTAAAGAAACGCAACAGAGAGCTTTTTTCTTTTTTTCTTTTTTTTTTCCCTGTAGGGTATTGAGAATGAAGCTGAATTAGGAAGCCAGTAGACAGAAGACTTCACAGAAGAGAGGATGTTTGATTTTAGCATTGAGAGAAAAGGAGAACATAAAGCATTAAAATTCAGAAAGAACCTACCTGGTAGATTTTTCATTTTACTAACAGCTTTAGTGATGAAACATATCTTCCCAAAACATGCCTTCAGAGACCACTCTATGAGATAATGTGATAATTCTTAAAAAAAAAAAAAAAAATAACCCTAGCTCAGTGAGACAGCTCTGTTTAAGATATCCTTGCAAAGTCTTAGAAAAGCTCTGGGACCTGGCCAGACTCATCGCCTTGCAATTCATGTCAAGGATTTGGAACTTAATCTGGGAAGGGTGGGAGCCATGGGGTGACTTCAATGAGCAGAGAGGTAATGATCTGATCTATGTTTAAGTGGATCATTCCGGCTGTGTGGGGAAGAGATTACAAAGAGTTAAGTGTAGAGATAGTGATGATGGTGTGTGCCAAGTTAGGTGATGAGGAAGGGGAGACAGGGTGAGCTTGCTGCTACATGGTGAAGACTGAGTTGACAAGATTTGCAAGAGGGATTAAGTAAAGAGGCAAAGAAGTCGATTGCAAAATATTTTGCCTAAACAACTGGGCAGTCATGGTCCCATCTACTAGAATGGAAAAAGTTTAGTTGGAGATCAGTTTATGGGATGGCATTTGTTTCTGGACATGTTAAATTTGAAAGCTCTGCTAAACAGACGTCTAAGCAGAGATATCAAGTAAACAGTCGAGTTTGGGGGAGATGTTGGTAGTAGACATATATATTGGGGGCTATATAGAGGTATTTAAAGTCATAAGGGTAAAATATCTTTTTTTCCCCCCTGTTTAAAAACGTTTATTAAGTGATAATTTCTTTTAGGTAATTGAGTACCTACTACAGAAGCAAAGGCAGAAAAGTGGGGAACACTCTAAAGTTGGAGCCAGAAAACATACCTACTTACTCTTCCCAGTAGGGTAAGATCTCTTAGGAAGTGAGACAGCAAACAGAAAAGTTCTTATGATTGAGCTCTAGATCCTCTAGCATTTAATGGTTAAGGATGAGATGGATCCAACAGAAGAATATGAAAAGCGGTGGCCAGAAAAGGAGTAAAATCAAAGGGTGGAATCCTTGAAGCAGAAGAGTTTCAGGAATGAGGAAGTGCTCAATTATGTCAAATGCTACTGACAAGTAGGCTGAGAAATGAGTATTGCTTCTTTTGGAAGTGACACTTTGGAGTTTCCTGGTGATCTTGGTAGGAGCAGTTTCCATAGAGGGGTAGGGAATGGGATCTGGATTGTCATTTTCCTATTCAACCCAAGCCATGACAGAATCCCAGAAGACTTCTGCACCTGTGTAACAACTTAGCCTTCAGCTTCTTTAATCTCTTTCCTTAGCTCTGGAGCTCCAAAGCATGTCAGTTGCCTCAAACCAGGCTCACACTCTGGACTGTGTTCTCATCCAGAACTGTTTTGTTTCAGAAATACCAATAATACACTCTCTGACCCTAACTTCCTGGAGGCTTTATACCCACTACAATTCTAGTTTCCCATCAGACCCTTGCCAGCTCTTCTCCCTTCTCTACCTAGCCCAGATTATGTAACTCATCACCTGAAACCACTATGACTAGTACTTGGAACACATGGCATTCATGGGGTGTAATCATAGAAGACACTTTATTTTTGTCCCTGCAAACCTGCTGAGTGGTGCTAGTCCTTCTCTGGCCTCTTAAAAACTTGGGTGGGTTCCATGACTATACTGGTCTCTCAGTCCTATGTTCGCTCAGGCATCGATTCAGTAATTGAAAATGTCCACTCCATATACTAGTTTCGATTCAATAATTTGCAATATCAGACCCTGTATACTAATCACTGCTGCAATCTACATTCAAGAAAAGACTTGATTCCTCTCTTCTTGTTGAGCCTGGAGGCATTTTTGCCTTCTTGTTGAGCCTGGAAGAATTTTTGGTGTGGCTAGAGACCCCAGTCAGCTCCCCCAATCCCTTCTCACCTCCTTTCTTATTTTGTGACTGCCATTTCTGACTTGCCTGGGGGCAGTGAGGCCAAGTAAGAATGAATGGAACATTTTTACCAAAAGATGGCACCGTGCTCTCTATAGGCAGGGCAGGTTTTAAAGCTGACCTCTTTGTGGGCTGGTCCAGAGTTCTCTGGAAGCCCTCCCCCTCCCCCCAGGCCTATCTGGTTGCCATTTTTTTGATATGAACAGTGACCCTTCTGATCATTTACAGATTCTACCTCTTGCCTCATATGACCAGGTTTCTCTCTTCCCCACATGCTGCTCTTTTGGGCAGGATCCTTTAAAAAAACAACCCAGACTGATTTCCCCATGGTCACGTCTATACCCCAGGATTTGTGCACCATTAGAGGGAACACAGTTACTTCCCTGGCATAGAGCTGCTATCTATCCCCTGCTTAGGTATGAGCCTGTATGACCTCTTTAAGCCCTTGGAGGGATCTTAAGAAGTTCCTCTCCCTAGACTTGAAGTGAATGGAATCTTTCTCTGGAAGATTTTCTAAATCTTCCACATAGTGTCTCACCTTGAGTCTTCAGTCTTCTAATCTTTTTATGTCTTCCACTCAGATGCTGGGTTCAAGAGTTGTGTAATGGCCTCTGAGAATATTCACTTTGAAATTTACATCTGGTGACAGACTATGGTGCTGGTCCCCTCCTTGACACCTCAGTGTAAACACATTCCTCAGCACCCTTGAATCTTTGTACTTCTTGGATTCATTGATGAAGTTGTTTATTTCACAAGTACTTGTAGAGCCCATTTTTAGGTTCTAGGGATGGAGGAGTGAAGGAAACAAAGTACCAATCTGTAGTGAGTTGAAAACTGGCCCCTCAGAACCTCAGAATGTGACACTACTTGAAAGCAGAGACTTTGCAGGTTTAACTAGCTAAGAGCTTCAAGACGAAATCATCCTGGATTTAGGGTGTGTCCTAAATTCAATGACTGGTGTCTTTACCAGAGAAAGGAGAGGGAGACTTGAACACTCAGAACCATGTGAAGGGGGGGCAGAGACTGGCGTGATGCAGCCACAAACCAAGGACACCAGAAACCACCAGAAGCCAAAAGAAGCAAGGATGGATTCTCCCCTAGAGCCTTTAGGGGGACTGTGGACTTGCTGAGATCGTTAATTTTGGTCTTCTAGCACAGAGCTGTGAGAGGATAATGTTCTGTTGTTTTAAGCCTGGGTTGTGGTACTTTGTTTCGACAGCCCTAGGAAATTCATATACTGCTGTCCCGTAGCTTAATCCTTAGTTGATTGGGGCCCATAAAATTCAAGTCTCCTGTTCTGACCCTAAAACCACCTGATAATTATTTTACTACCTTCTCTTAGCAACCCCTACCACCACTTTCCCCTAATACTCCTAAGTCTTTACTGATATGCTCAAACCTCTTTTTTTTTTAAGATTTTATTTATTTATTTGATAGAGAGAGACACAGCGAGAGAGGAACACAAGCAGGGGGAGTGGAGTGGGAGAGGGAGAAGCAGGCTTCCCACTGAGCAAGGCTCCATGTGGCCTCAATCCCATGATCCCTGGGATCATGACCCAAGCTGAAGGCAGACGCTTAATGACTGAGCCACTGAGGCATCCCATGCTCAAACCTCTTATTCCCGCCCAGCTCCATCACCAGCTGGAGTACTCTGCCGTCATTTAAGGTACAAAATAATTTTGCTGAGGGGAAATACAGTGATACAGATCAGAAGTAAATTAGACATTATAGTTTTATGTCTCCCTCCGGTTTAATTTGCTGTTAAGTTCAGACTTCTGTGACTCTTTACTACCTGTTTTTTTTTTCTTTTAGAAGATCTATCCCTTTAAAGAAGACATCTTCTTCACACACAGTAGACATTAAAATATCCAAATCTAACGTTACCAGACTCCAGTGCTGAGTTAAATTTTATTTTTCTTTGTTTTGCAACTTAAACATGTGTCCTGATCTCTTTGTGCCAATGACCCGAAACCATAAGGCCAGCCTTTAAACCATACCGTCTTCACACACACAGCACCTGCTGTGGTAAGTCGGCTTCTCTGGGGTCTGGCTCTGTTGTGATCCACCTGGCGGTTTCAGGCGAGAGCATCCCCGCGTTTGAAAACTTTCTGGGACTTTGGCCACAGGAGGGAGCACTTTTCCTATGCTTGCTTAATTATTTATTAACTATTTTAACACCTGCTTTCAGAGTGAAGTGATGCAGGGAATTCCTAACCTAAGAGTCAGAAGCGCAGTTAGTAGATTAGTCAGGATCTTCCAGAGAAGCAGAACCAAAAGGAGAAAAGGAGATTTATTATGAGGAATAGTAATGATGATGATGGCTGAGAAGTCCCACGATCTGCCGCACCGGCCTCTGCACACTGCAGACCCAGGAAAGCCGGTGATTTCAGTGATTCAGTCTTGATTCAGTCTTGAGTCTCAGGCCTGAAAACCAGGGGAACCCATGCTTTAAGTGCCAGTCTGAGAGCAGGAGAAGATGAGAGCAGACATCCCAGGGTAAGCAGTGAGGCAGAAAGAAGGAAGTGGTGAATTCCTCTACTTTTCTTTTTTTTTTCTAATCAGGTCCCCTAAATATGAAATGATGCCCATGCATGCTAGGGACAACATTTACTGAGTGTATTGATTCAAATGCTAATTTCATCCAGAAACACACTCACAGACACCCAGAAATACTGTTCCATCTGTGTCTCCTCAAGTCAGCCCATGAAATTAACCATCACAACTGGATTACCCATCAGGACTCTTAACTCCCTCTCCATTCTTATAAATTGACGTTCATGCCCACCTGGCATTGCATTTCTCTTTCTCAGTGATAATTTTCAAAATCAGCGTGGCCAGGTAGCATTGTACACAAAAGATTGCTGCACCACCCAGCTGTTTTAAAGAAGTTCTTTGAATAAAAGTGTTAAAACTAAACTTTGAAGAGAGCACATGGTTTGTGCAGACATCCGGTAATTGATAAAGTCTCCATGTTTATATCTGTTTATATCTCCATGTTTATATCTGCAGGTGTATGGATTGATAAGGTGCCAAATCTGAGTTGGTTGTTTTTTTTTCTTTTTTCTTTTTTTCTTTTTATGAAGAGTTAGCTTCTGTCAAAAGTTTACTTTTTGGCTTGTGAAGATAGTGGGACTTGTAAGTGTACACTCCTATGCTTTACAAAATAAACGTATGTGCCCTTCATACTGTAATACACTTGAATTGGCCCTAGATACAGCCAAGAACACAAGACAGCAAATCCGATGAAAAATTACTTTTGAGGCGCCTGGGTGGCTCAGTGGGTTAAAGCCTCTGCCTTTGGCTCAGGTCATGATCTCAGGGTCCTGGGATCGAGCCCCACATCGGGCTCTCTGTTCAGTGGGGAGCCTGCTTCTCTCTCTCTCTCTCTCTGCCTACCTCTCTGCCTACTTGTGATCTGTCTCTCTGTCAAATAAATAAATAAAATCTTTTAAAAAAATTACTTTCAAGAATTTCAGATTGGGAGAGACAGAGTTAAATAGAGTAATGACATGTCTGACGTGTGTTCTATTATTAAATGTTACCATTCTAGTCTTCTAAAAACCCAACTCGTCATAGGATATGCCATTCTTCTTCTGTCTCCTCTCCAAGCATGATGGCAAGCCATGCTTGGCTATGAATCATCAAGGATAATGTGAGAAGAATGGAATTTCATGGACATGTTCTAGGCCCTCCGCAGTTTACCAAATATAGAAAGGGAAGTTTTAAAACCAATGGAGATGCATCTGTACATTTCTAATACAGCCCTAAATGCCCAAGGAAAAATCTCGTATGATCCAAATTGCAATCCAGGAGGGCGTCATGTAAGTTTATGAGAGAGTACAGGGAATGGATTCCAGATTGAGCCAATGGGTGGTTAGCTAGATGCCACTTCTGCTCCAACCCTTCCTATTGGGAATGTGTCTAACTCTGTTATTCTTTTCTGTGGCAGTCAGTGAAACTTTGGGGGGCTGGGTTGTGATTCTAAAGGTAATTTCCTACTGATTGAACTCTTGATTTCCATAACGTCTTAAAATCACAATTGGCTGACGATGGCAGGATCCTGTGGAAGCAGCTACCAGTTTTGCTTCCTACTTTCCCAGGGACGCTCTGATTTTAGGGGTGGAGACATGATGGCAGCAGCAAGGACAGAGGCTTGTCAGGGAAGAGCAGGTGGTGGGGCTTCCAGCTCACATGGAAGGCCCTAGGAGAGAGTGGATCATAACTGGATTACACATCAGGACTGATGCCCCTGGACGGGAATGACACTCTTTCCAATTAAAATACTTGTGATATACACTTGGAATCAGGGAAATACAAATCAAAACCTCAATGAGATATCACCTCACACCAGTCAGAATGGCTTAAATTAACCAGTCGGGAAACAACTGATGTTGGCGAGGATGCGGAGAAAGGGGAACCCTCCTACACTGTTGGTGGGAATGCAAGCTGGTGCAGCCACTCTGGAAAACACCATGGAGGGTCCTCAGAAAGTTGAAAATAGAGCTACCCTACGACCCAGCAATCGCACTACTGGGACTTTACCCTAAAGATACAAACGTAGTGATCCGAAGGGGCACATGCACCCGAATGTTTATAGCAGCAATGTCCACAATAGCCAAACTATGGAAAGAACCTAGAAGTCCATCCACAGATGAATGGATAAAGATGTGGTGTATATATACAACGGAATGCTATGCAGCCATCAAAGGAAGTGAGATCTTGCCATTTGCAGTGACATGGATGGAACTAGTGGGTATTATGCTGAGCGAAATAAGTCAATCAGGGAAAGAAAATTATCATATGATCTCACTGATATAAGGAATTTGAAGGGCAGGGTGGGAGATTGTGGGGGGTAGGGAAGGAAAAAATGAAACAGGATGGGATCAGGAGGGAGACAAACTATAAGAGGCTCTTCATCTCATGAAACAAACTGAGGGTTGCTGGGGGTTAGGGGGATAGAGAGAAGATGGTTGGGTTATGGACACGGGAGGGTAGGTGCTCTGGTGAGCGCTGTGAAATGTGTAACCCTGATGATTCACAGACTTGTACCCCTGAAACAAATAATACATTATATGTTAATAAAAATAATTTTAAAAAAAAGCTTGTGATGTACAAGATTCCCATTATTTACGTAACCCTAACAAAGAAAAGATTTCAAATAAATGATGACATAATACTCTCTTCTAGGTTTTTGTTTTTGTTTTTGTTTTTGAGAGAGAGAAATAGCTGGTGGGAGCAGGGGGAAGAGCAGAGGGTCCCCACTACTTAAGGAGTCCAGCAGGGGGCTTGATAACAGGGAGCCGAATAGGGGGCTGGATCCCAGGATCCCAGGATCATGACCTGCACCCAACGCAGACGCTTAATCAAGTGAGCCACCTAGGCACCCCTCTTTCTTATATGTTGTTTAACGTTTTATACTTACTGAAAGCTGTTTTTCAGATTTCATTTAGACCTAAGTTTTTGTTGGGTAACTTTCTTGTACCTAAGTGAGAAAATGTAAGCAAAATGTTGGTAAAGACATTCCTAAAACTTTCTTGCTTCCATGTTAAATCCTGGTGTGATCTTTAAAAAAATTCATTTAAAAAGTCAATTAAGCTTAACACGGGAGGCACCCACCATGCACATAGCTGTGCACATAGCATGGCACCCCCATGCACTTATGGGGTGGCAACGTGAACGGCATGGCCAGATTCCTCCTTGTTCACACGATACAATACAGCACTTGGTCAAGGGCAGGTGCAAGACTTCGTTGACTGTAAAGTACGCCCTAATTTAAAGATGGCGGGGGAAAAACGTGCCTCTTGGAATAAATGTAATGTGGTGATTTGTTTCTTCTTTCCTCTCTTCCCCCTTCTGGCTTGAATGCATTCCTGATAATAACTTTTGCTTTGTCATTTGTTGAATTAATCATGGGGAAAATCAGTTAGGCAGAGCTCAGGGTGTGCTAGGTTTTTAATAGGTAAGGTTTCACCGCATTTTAACTTAAATGGACTTAAAAAGCCTTCTCGTCTGTTCACATAGATGTTTTAAGAAGTGCTTTTCAATTCTACACTCCCTATGGTTTTACTGCACTATCTGAAAATGTCACTGGGAAATGATCAAACAGGACATAAAACCGAGGGGTTGAAAAATGTATTGTGCCATCACTGAAACTTCTGTAGTTAGTTTATAATTACAGTAGAAATCAATATATGTGAGGAGGTTAAAATACTAGGGTGTCCGGCCTCAATAATACTACTTCCTACGCTGTCATGGTCTTGCTGACTGATACAGGTTTTCTAAATTAGAATTTCCAAACTTTGAATGACATCAGAACATCATGGCTCACTAAAGCAGCTCTGACCATTAATCCAGACACCGGACTGCAGTTAATCAGTAACTTCTGCCTCAGTGACATAATTTCCTGCAAAATTGGTATCTTGTAATGGTTAACTTCTCTCCTGGCTGTTCACAGCAGGGGGTAGTTTGCTTTCATCAAAGTCTTGCACTTTGCTAAGTCCCCTGTGGCTTCAGACATTGTACCTTAAAACAAAACAAAACAAAAACCCTCCCAGGTACTAAGAGATAGTACTATTTTACCTCACGAACTGTCAGTGAGTTAAGGAAACTCTTCCAAAGCACTTCCTAAAAAATTGGTAGTCCACACTGGGCGTCTAAGATTTTGCTGGAAGTAGCCTTTTAATGATGATAGTCAGCCGGAGTCATCAGAACATGCTTGCTGGTGTCAAAGGATAGTGATTTTATTTTGGAATTTAAAAAAGAGAGAAAGAAAAGAAAATTTGTGCTGAGGTTGTCTAGAATTAAGGTCAGTTAGCCTGTCCGTCGTGTGAAAAAATGAATAGTGGGGGCGCCTGGGTGGCTCAGTCGTTAAGCATCTGCCTTCAGCTCAAGTCATGGTCCCACAGTCCTGGGACGGAGCCTCGCATCAGGAAGCCTGCTTTTCCCTCTCCGGCTTCCCCCGCTTATGTTCCCTCTCTTGCTGTGTCTCTCTCCGTCAAATAACTAAAATCTTTAAAAAAATGAACAGTGGAGAACAGGCTTTAATGTATTTTCATTGCTTTGTTCTATTGCTCCAAAGCCGAGTGATGAAAGGATACTCAGTTTACCAACAACAGTAAAAACAAAACAAAAACAAAAACAAAACCCAGCAACCTCGGATATGCCTTCCTCTAATTTCCACTTCACTTCAGACTTCTGTAAATAAGATATTTACGCCGCTTATTTAATGATTATAGGCATAAATAAGTTAGATCTGAGAGACAGAAAAACGAAACTTAGCTTGGCAGAGTGAAACTATTCCTAAGATAGGTAGGTGCCAGTTCATAGACTCAAGCTGAAAAAGAGTGAGTAACAATTTTATTGACTTGGAATCAGAGAAAGTCTTGCTTCTGGTGAGTGACGAAAGTAATTTAATTGTAAATGAAGGGAATGGAGACTTCCCTGAAGCGTGGAAAGGATTTTGAACTTAGGTTGTCTTCTCCCGTGAAAGCTTTGTTTCTCCCGATCGCCGGCCTGTTAAATCACCCCCGAGGAGACTCTGTTTAACTAGCTTTTCTGTTCCAGGAACAAGGGGATCACAACCAACTCCTTGTGAGAGAGATTCAACTGTTCCACAAATGGAATTACTCAAAGAAAAGTTTATTTTCTCTTCCTTTTAAAAGATTTTATTTATTTATTTGAGAGAGACAGAGCTCCAGCAGGGGAAGGCGTGGAGGGAGAGAGGGAAGCAGACTCCCCACTGAGTGTGGAGCCCGACTCGGGGCTCGATCCCAGAACCCTGAGATCATGACCTGAGCTGAAATCAAGACTCTGACACTTAACCCACTGAGGCCCCCGGGGGGCCCCAAAGAAAAGCTTCACTATCACATCTCCTTCCAGCTGTCCTGCAGGCAAGGAAAGTCAGCCTAGTCACTTCTTGCCCTGCCACTAAGCAGAACTCATTTAAAAAAGCCAAGCTCGTTATTCTAGTCCTTACAGGTCATGACCGATCCATTCTCACACGGATTCTGGTATTCCGTAAGAGAGTGTTGTAATTTATTCTTCATTTCCAGAAACTAGAGTATGTAAGAATAAAGGAGATCAGTGATCCAAATGATGTACGTCGCCGTGTTGGGGAAGGTCATTAAAAAGACATGATTGGCTGGTGAGGTAGACTCGGGCCTCGGAGGCTTCTCCCTCCTCCCCTGTCCTGGGAATGCGGGTTCCCCTTGCTTTTCCCGCTCCCAGAGGCTGCTCCAAGGACACAGCCTTGAGACGGAGACGCGGTGCTGAAACACCTGGATGGCACACATGACCGAACCCAGGTACAGCCTCTTTATAAACGTCTTAGATACGGCGGGTAGATGCGGGGATCCGTCCTTCCTGCTCCCCACAAGACAAGCCTCACATGAATGTTCCCTTTGTTTATTTAAAACGGCCACCTGCCAGACTGGAATGGCCTGCTTCTTCCTTCCGTGTCTCCTTACAGCTGGTTTCAAATCGTATCCAGAAAGCTCCGGATGAACCAGGTATGAACCAGCAGGCCAACACATACACAGAATCAAATCGAAGGGTGAATGAACTGGTAACCGGTAATCACTTGAGCTCTGACTTGTGCCTCATCCTTCTAAGCTGCCTCACGCACCTGAACCATTCTTTGAAGGCTTTTTGAGGGCCTCCTGGGTGCCTCGGTTAAGCATCCGACCCTTGATCTTAGCTCAGGCCATGATCTCAGAGTCGTGGGTTCAAGCCCCAGGGTGGGTTCGGTGCTTAGCATGGAATCTGCTTGAGATTCCCTCTTTCCCTCTCCCTCTACCCCTCCCCCGACACGTGAGCACACACACGGGCCCCCACTCTTTCTCTCTCTAGAATAAACAAATAAGGGGCGCCTGGGTGGCTTAGCTGGTTAAGCATCTGCCCTCAGCTCAGGTCATGATCCCAGGGACCTGGAATCGAGTCCGGCATCAGGCTCCCTGCTCAGCAGGGAGTCTGCTTCTCCCTCTGCCTGTCGCTCCTCCTGCTTGGGCTCTCTTTTTCTCTGACAAATAAGTAAGTCGAATCTTTATAAATAAATAAATAATCTTAAAAAAAGTTAAAGGCTTTTGAAACTTGTGATGATTAGTGTTTTTCACTGGCCACCAGCTTTAAACTCCGCTCCAGTGCACTCTAAGACCTGGAGGCCTGTCTGCCCCTAGAAAGGAGTCACTGGGTATAACAAACAGATGAAAACCGGATGCCCTTTAGGACAAACAGTGTGTAACCGAAAGGGGGTGTGATTGGCTAGAATCAGGACGACTATTATTACAAATAATGAATATTTTGAGCTGAATTATTTCCCCCTTGAAATTCATATGTTAAAGTCCTAAGCCCCATTGTCCCAGAAGGTGACTGTATTTGATGCTAGGTTTTTAAAGAGATAGTTCAGCTAAAGTGAGGTTATTGGGGTGGGGCCTAATCCAGTGACTGGTGTCCTTACAAGGGGAAATCGGGACACAGTCGTGGACAGAAGGAAGACCATGTGCAGACACAGAGAGAAAACAGCCATCGACCAGCTACGAGAGAGGCTTCAGAAGAGACCACTTACTGACACCTCGATCTTGGACCTCAGGCTCCAGAACTGAGAGACAGTGCATTTCTGTAATCCTGAGTCCGTGGGACTTTGTCATGGCAACCCCAGCCAAGTGACGTCATGGACACCTCAGTGTTCTGTAAGCAGGAGCCGTTCCTCTACAGCAGCTCCACACGTCACTCTGAGCGGATGCTGGGTTGTTTTTTTTTAATATAAATAAATAGTATTATCTATATTATAGGCTAAATACGTTAGTCTCGGAATATTATCATCATGGATTTATACTTTCTTCTTATGATCATTCACAAAAAAAGTGGTTTAGAACATGAGGATTTTTTTTTTAAAGAAGAAAGAAGAAAAAAGATTTTATTTCTTTTTAAAATTTTTGTTATTTTTTGAATTTTTCTATCATTCTATATTTTAAAATAATGACAAAACTCTTAAGTTACAGAAGAGCATCCACTTTGCTGCTGGGCAGAATATTATTAAAAATGTATATCAACCAAAAATAGCATGCACATCTGATATATGCATACTAGGATCTGGGAGTTCCCACCCAAGTTGGCTGGGCTTTGGGCTATGTGCCATGATTGATTGACTGATTGATTGATTTTTATATTACGTTAGTCACCATATAGTATTTATTTGAGACAGAGAGCACGAGTGGGGGGTGGTAGAGAGAGAGAGAGAGACACGGGGCTCGATCACGGGGCTCGATCCCAGGACCTTGATATCATGACCTGAAGGCAGACGATTAACTATGGAGCCACCCAGGCGCCCCGAGAATGTGAGGATTTTTTTTCAAAATAGAAGAAGCACCAGCATTTATAATTAGTTGTACTAAATGTTCTCCATGTATTATATTGTTTAGTCCTCACTATAACCTATGAAATAGGTACTATCATTTTAAAAAAATTATTTATTTACTTGAGAGACAGAATGAGAGAAAGAACACAAGTAGGGGGAACCGTAGGGGGAGAGGGAGAATCAGACTCCACAGAGCAGGGAATCTGATGGGGGCCTGAACTCAGGACCCTGAGATCATGACCTGAGCCGAAGCCAAAATAGGTACTACTGTTGCTCCTACTTTACAGATGGGAAGGCTGAAGGCATAGGGAGGTAAATACCATGCCCACTGTGCAGAATCAGAATTCAGTGCCGCATTCCGGCAGCCCATAGTCCACTAACCACTATGTTCTTTGATTTAAAATACATTCCAGGTATCTCACCCAGTACTGGGGGACATACAGCAGTTCTTAAATGCTAGGCGTCTCCTGGTGTCTGAAATGGTACATCGGGGAAAACCTTTAAAAATGTCACGGGAGTTGGCTTCTTGGCCCCGACAGGGATAGAAATGAGACCAGACCCCCAAATCAAAGGCACAGGAAGGCTTTATTGGGGCGATAGCTTGAGCTGAGGAGAAACACAGCACCCACATAATAGTTAGGCCGACCTCTCCAAACAGAGGGGGCACCTGCCTATGCAGAGAAAGTTCCTGCTCAGGTTCCCACTGTGGTCCAATACGCTAATGAGGAAAGGGGGGAAAATGCGTTGTATGGATTGGTTGGAAGGGGCTCGGACCTACTGGTCGATATTGGCAGGCAACTCGGGCCGCCCACTGGTGCTTCTGGGGGCGGAGGTCCTCGGTTTTAAGTCCGGCTTGTAGATGGGGCCCATCCTGGCGGCATCCTAGTTGCGCTCTCTAGGAGAAGCAGTTCAACAAGCACAGCCAACAGACAGCGCCCCAAGTGCTTAACGTTTTTCACCTGGGCCTGGTTCCCATGGTCCCTGTCTGGAGGCCAAAGGGTTACTGACCACCGCTGGTCTGACTGCAGAACTTCACCACCAGGGAGAGGATGGCGGTGCTGAGGGGTGTGTGCATGCGCGTGACCCCAAGACCTGCTTGAACTCCGTTGGAAACAAACCCTTCATCCCTTACTTCTTTCCCTCTTTCGCGTCCTCCCTTCCTTCCTGGGTGTACAGTTAGTATTGGGGGGTACAGGATAGAGAAACATAAGATGCAGATGGATGGAGGAAGGGCAGAATATTAGCCACACGGTGTAAATCAGAAATAGTGCTAGGTACAGAGTAGATTCTGAGCTAGCATTTGCTTTCGAAGTAATGAATGAATGAACGAATGAGCACACTAGGTAGACAGCTAAGGTCCAGGACTGGAAGTCAGAAAGTCAGAATGGATCAAGTCATAGGCTTGTATACAGTGACTTAGTTTGGAAATGCTTTCTGGGTAACTGGAAAGAAGCCAGGTGAGAATGTGATTTTGGGCAACATCTCACCAAGGGAAGCTTCCACTTGATTGAGCAGGGGAGCTCTGACACAGGTCTTCTGCCTTAGAAGGAACCCCACTTAAAGCAAGGGGTCTGGGCTTTCACCCGCTTGCACCCGCTTGCGTAGAGTGAGAGGCAGAAGGCAGGCGCGGGATGATTGGTAGGTGGAAGCTGGGGACAGAAAGACACTCTCAGGCACTCTGCTCTCGGCGGGTTCAGAAGATGTTGCTCCAGCAGCCTCAAGGCCACCTGTAGAGAAATCTCAGGTGTGGCACATAGAGGACACACCCAGGGTCACCCAAGAGTACCTGGGCTGAGCACCAGCAGGGTCTGCCTCAGGCAATGAGGCAACTGACCTCAGGACCAACCCAAGGCAGGGCTGTCTTCTCCCTGCTCTGTTATGTTCTACTGAGCCTGCCAATTCCTCTCTGTGTAATGTCTACAACTGACCACATTCATCTCCACAAGAACAATTTATTTTGAAAAAATGAGAGAGAGTGTTTATTTGGTGCAAACTACGTGGCACGCACTTCTCCAAACAGGACCGAGGAGCCCAACGCGATGGATCCCAGGACACAGAGATCACCACCTAGGCAGAGGGCGGAGGCTTAACAGACTGAGCCACCCAGGAGCCCCAACAATATGTATGCATTTTAAAACATAAAATGACTCTGCAACTGTCGTTCGTCTTTTGTAATGAAAGTCTGTTGTCACTAACAAATATTGAGGGGGTTGATTTTGGAGGCCAGATTCTCTGTCGTCTGGAATAAATTATTTTTGGTCCTATCTATATGCTATCCAATGTAGGAAATGAGCAATCCTTCAAGAGCAAAATTTTGTGCCTAACTGACTTGCAGCAGCCACAAGGATGTCTGCCATGTGGACTCCAATGAATTTAACTGTAGCTGAAAACCTCAGGCCGTTTTTTGTTGTTTTTTTTTTTTTTTTTTTTTTTTTTTTTTTTTTTTTTTTTTTTTTTTTTTTTTTTTTTTTTTTTTTTTTTTTTTTTTTTTTTTGTCCTTACTGTGAAATAATTGTCTAGAGAAGGGAATTCTCCAGGCGGCTAGTTAAATGCCTCCAGAAGGCACGGGGCATTGATGAATCCCTCTGAGAATTTCTGTAGTTTACAAGTGGCCTTATTGATCAAAGAATCTCATTAACCATACCCCTTAGAATGGGATCTCCAGGAGCGGCGTGTTTGTGAAGGAATAGTCATGTAAACCTCCTCGTCTTTGGATGAAACTCTAATGCAGAGTTGCATCTGATCTTGGAAACACACACACACACACACACACACACACACACACACACACACAGGGGCGCCTGGGTGGCTCAGTGGGTTAAGCCTCTGCCTTCAGTTCAGGTCATGATCTCAGGGTCCTGGGATGGAGCCCCCACATTGGGCTCTGTGCTCAGCAGGGAGCCTGCTTCCTCCTCTCTCTCTCTGCCTGCCTCTCCCCCTACTTGTGATCTCTGTCAAATAAATAAATAAAATCTTTATAAACACACACACACACACACACACACACACACAGAGATATTTAAAATAGTTACTCACTCGCCTTTTTCAACGTGACTAGCTTCTATTAATTTTTCGCCTTTAGCCCACTCCCTTGCTCTCATGACTCAAAGCCCCATATTTTCCCAGGTCATATCGCAAAGTTGGTCAAAATTAATAAGGCATATGTTGGCAGGCTCCTGCTTCCTATGAAAAGTACAGGTGCATCCCATAACCCTCCGCATCTCTGAATGTTCCTTCCAGTTATTTCTAGGAGTTCCTAAGGAAAGAGGTTTTTAAGCAGCACAGTTGTCCCTCATGCCCTGCTCTAACTTCTTTTGGTTCTCTTTCCTGAGGAGTCTACTGCTTGTGAAGGCAGGTGCCGGCCCCTATGCACCGTTGCCTCTGTGGAGTGATGCTGTGTTCTGCCTGGTGCCCCGCTGTGGATGCTATGTTAGAGTCCTTGGGGTCTGCAGGGCGAGGTCTGCTCCCCGCACCAGAATACCTCTCTTCTTCCCTCCTTCCCCCCACATTGTATTTTACACACGGTATAAAAGGAGAACTATTTGTACTCAATGCTTTATAGAATTTATAGTGAAATACGTATTTCAGATTTTTCAGCTATAGTTTGCCATCCTCTGATCATGGATTGATGCGGAAAAGCTAAAAACAAAACAAAACAAAAAGAAAAACATAAACTTTCATCTTCGGAAGTTGGGGGGAAAGCAAAGTAAACTCAAGAAAATAACAGGAAAGGTAATTGTTGTAAAGTAGCAGAAATTAATGACAAAGGGATAAAGCATACCATAGAGATGATTAATAAAGCCAAGAGTTGGTCTCTTGAAAAGCTTTATAAAATTAACAAAACTCTGTTGAAATTAATGAGTGAAAGAATGCATTATAAAGAAACAATGGCAGAAATGGAGAAGACAGGATGTGCTGCTTACGCTGCAGACCTTTAGAAGATAAGACTTTATGCCAATGAACTTGAAAAAGAAGGAAACGGGCATATTGCTGAAATATATAACTTTCCAAATCTGATTAAAACAAAAATGACTAACAAGACCCAAATGACTGCCCTGGTGATTTCACTGGTGAGTTTTAACCAAACATTTAAAGAACTATAATTTTGGTCTAATATCAAATTTTTCAGAGGTGACCATAACTTTTACATAACAAAATCTGAAACCTTTGGGGCACCTGGGTGGCTCAGTGGGTTAAGCCTCTGCTTTCTGCTCAGGTCATGATCTCAGGGTCCTGGGATCGAGTCCTGCATTGGGCTCTCTGCTCGGCGGGGAGCCTGCCCTCCCCCCACCCCCCCACCCCCGCCGCCTGCCTCTCTGCCTACTTGTGATCTCTGTCTGTCAAATAAATAAATAAATTCTTAAAAAAAAATCTGGAAAAGTCAAACACAACAAAAAAGCAAATTTCAAAAATTCTAAACTAAATCCAGGAGAGTTTACGCTTCTGGACACAATAAATATAATAAGAACTATTGCATATATATACATTGTCAGCAATAACTAGAAAACAAAATTCTTTAAAAGGCCATACTGATTCTGTGTTGCAGGAAAGGACAGGTGTCCCTCAGCCAAGACCTCTTTTTTTTTTTTTTTTTTTTGTCAGAGAGAGAGAGAGGGAGAGAGAGCGAGCAAGCACAGGCAGACAGAGTGGCAGGCAGAGGCAGAGGGAGAAGCAGGCTCCCTGCCGAGCAAGGAGCCCCATGTGGGACTCAATCCCAGGACGCTGGGATCATGACCTGAGCCGAAGGCAGCCGCTTAACCAACTGAGCCACCCAGGCGTCCCAAAACAAAATTCTTAAATCACGTGCTGAGTCTGATGACTTAGTTATATACTTAGAGAATTTTTTACTTTATTGGTTTTCAAATGCATTGGTGTAATGCTGTCCATAACATGCTCTGATTTTCTTTCCAATATCCGTGGCCTCTTCAATTAGCCTCTCCTCTTTCATTTCCAATCTAGTTTCTTTGTTCTTTTTGCTGTTGTTATAGGGGAGCAAAATACTAAAATACCAAAATGTTCCTTAAAAAAAAAAAAGAAAAATATGTTAGGGCATGCCTCACAAAAACATCAGGACTTATTATAAGCCATAAAGATAGAATAGTTTTGCGGCAAGCCTAGCCAGTTGGACCAATGGAACAGAAGAGAAGCAAAGAAACCGATCTACATTATATTTGGAGAGATGGCATATGGCAGAGATAGTGGCAAGTTATTGGAGACTATGTAAGAAAAGATATCAACTATATGTTGTCCCTATGAGAAAAATGAAAAATAAAATGAAATTTGATCTCTCTCTCACAGCACACAAAAATCAATTCGTGACGGATTAAACTGAAATGTGACAGGCAAAACCGTAAAGCTTTTAGAAGGTAATATAAGAGAATATCATCATGACCTCAAGGTAGAAAGAATTTCTTAAATAATAATGAAAAGCATAAAGGAAAAGATTAACACCTCTAACTTAATTAAAATAAAGAACTTCAGTTCCAAGAAAGCCATAAATAGAAAACAAAACCCCACAATCAAGGAGGTGATATTTGTAAAATATATAGCCAATAAAGGACTGTTGCTGAGAATATGTAAGGAGCTGCTCAACATCCAAAAAGGTAAGGAGAAAAAAAATACCTAACATTAGACTCAATTTTTTAAATGGACAAAAAATTGGAACAGGATCTTAACAAGAGAGGAAATTAGATGATCAATAAATATGTATGAAAGTATATTTAGCTTCATTAAAAATTGGAGAAATTCATTTTTTTTTAGAGAAAGAGAGTACATGTGTGAACAGGTGGGGGGTCACAGAGGGAGAGGGAGAGACAGAGAGAATCTTAAGCAGGTTCCATGCCCAGCAGGGAGCCTGACACGGGGCTCCATCCCACGATCCCGAGATCATGACCTGAGCCAGAATCAAGAGTCTGATGCTTAACTGACTCAGCCACCCAAACGCCCCAGAAACCAGAGAAGTTCTAACTAAAATCTCCAAGATTTTGCCCCAGATTGGCAAAAATTAAGAGATGATGAACCAAGGTCATGAAGGATGTGGAGACGCAGGCACTCTATGACCACTTTGCAAACATCTAATGTTGTCTGTAAAGTTGAATGTGTGTGTTCCCTTAGAACCAGGATTTCTAATACTTTGCACATATCCTGGAGAAACACCCACACAGGTGCATCAGGAGACATCTACAAGAACTTTACAATGGTATTTCTCATAAGAATACAGACAATCCTAATGTGGGAGAATAATAGAATAGATTAAAAAAATAATGACGCAGTCATCCAACAGAACACCAGATAGCAGTGGAAACGAACTCAGCAGCATGGGCCAACATGGAAGAATCTTCATTAACATAACCCAAGAGTCCAACAAATAAATGTGCAAAATGGTATGCATAGGAAAATTCTACTAGTGTAAAATTCAGAAGCATGCAATATTAAATAATTTGTTGGTTAGGGCTCCAAAGTGGTCAAACTACACAGGGAAGTAAGGGAGAATGACAGACACAACATTCAGGACAGTGGTTACCCCCTGGGGTGGGGAGGAGAATACAGGGAATGAGTCTGGCAGGAGCACACTGGGACATCATGGGGAAATGGTAATATTTTGTTTTTGAGCTGGTGGCTCAGGGTGTACTTATCTTTGTCTTATTGTTAATGTTTTAGATCCCTCACATGCATTTGAAATATTATCATTATGCATTCAAAAATATAGTAATAATTTCTTTCTAGAAGGCTTGAGATGAATAAGTTTCTTATTAGGAAGGAAGGAAAGAAGAAAGCAAAGAATAGAAAGAAGAAAGTGAGGAGAAAGGAAGGGAGGGTAGTTACAAAGAGGGTATGAGTAAGAGACTAGGTATTTGTCAGGGTTCAGCAAAGAAGACATTAATGACGTGACGGCAATCAGGAAGGGCTGCCCAGAGGAGGTGAGTTTTGAGATAGGCCTTTACGAACTGATATGATATGATACAGTAAAGAGGTGGAGAGAAAATGAAACGAATTCTCATGAGGAAAAGAAGATGAACAAAGAAGAGAGGAGGCCTAGCTGGAGTGACCACGGTCCCCTCTGAGGAGCTGAAAAGGAGACCTTGACCCTCATGGAGGTACTAGAGCCCTCTGAGTCCCATAGCCATTTGGGGAATCCAGGCTTTATGCTCTTGCTCCATCAGAATGCCTTACAGAGAGTGGAGAAATTCCTACTCTTCATCTTCTAGAGCTTAGTTATGTGGAATCTGGAATTCCCCAAAAATAAGAGGTATGGGGTCAGGGGATGTGGGCTCCCCGCTGCCTTCTCCTCGCTGTGATTCTGTACCTCAGCTGGGATTTCCCTGAAGTTCTCCTCCCTGTGGAATGAGGTTAGAAACCCTGAAAACCATAGGCCCAAAGGCCCTATTAGAATGTGCAGTAAGTTGGAAATATGGCTGTGCCCCAAGAGGGATCTGGAGAGGCTCCCTACAGCGGAAAGCCCTGTGGGTCTCCCACTCGAGGAGGACTCTAGCTTCATACCTGGGTGAGTGGAACGAGCCAACCAGGGGTGGTAAAATCCCATCTCTTCCAACTTTAGGGGCAAGGGAAGCTCTCAGATTATGGCATATGATACATAAGACATAAATATGTCTTATTTTTGCTACTTTCTTTGCACAGAATGCTTAAGTGCCAGGGTTTTGTATAGCTGAGTCTCTCTTGTCATTTAGCTGAGCTGAACTTTTGCCTCATCAGAAAGACCTTCCTTAGTGGCTGCACCAGTTTGCATTCCTGCCAACAGTGTAAGAGGGTTCCCCTTCCTCCTTATCCCTGCCAACACCTGTTGTTTCCTGTGTTGCTAATTTCAGCCATTCTGACAGGTGTGAGGTGGGATCTCATTCTGGTTGTGATTTGCAATTTCCTGATGATGAGTGATGTTGAGCATCTTTTCATGCATCTGGAGGTCTTCTTTGAAAAAATGTCTTCATGTCTTCTGCCCACTTTTTAACTGGATTATTTGTTTTGGGGATGTTGAGTTTTAGAACTTCTTTATAAACTGGTGCAACCACTGTAGGAGGCAGTATGGGAGTTCCTCAAAAAGTTAACAATACAACTACCCTATAATTTAGCAATTGTACTATGAGGTACTTACCCAGAAGATACAAAAATACTAATTCGAAGGGATTCATGCACTCCAATGTTTACAGCAGCACTATCTACAACAGCCAAACTATGGAAACAGCCCAAATGTCCAACACAGATGAATGGATTAAAAAAAATGGACAAATGGATAAAATCAATAAAATAAAAAAAATAAATACAATAAATAAAAATAAAAATAAAAGTAAAATTAAAAAGTAAAAAAAAATGGATAAAAAAAAGATGTGGGATATATATAATGCAGTATTACTTACCCATACAATAGAATGAAATCAGGGCACCTGGGAGGCTCAGTGGTTTAAGCCTCTGGTCTCAGGGTCCTGGGATCGAGCCCTGCATCGGGCTCTGCCCGAAAGCAAGCAGGGAGCTTGCTTTCCCTTCTCTCTCTGGCTGCCTACTTGTGATCTCTCTTTCTGTCAAATAAATAAATAAAAATATTAAAAAAAGAGAATGAAATCCTGCCATTAGCAATGACATGGATGGAACTAGAGGTTATAATGCTAAGCAAAATAAGTCAGTCAGAGAAAGACAAATACCATATGATTTCACTCGTATGTGGAATTTTAGAAAAAACATAATGAGCATAGGGGGAAAAGAGAGGCAAACCAAGAAAGAGACTCTTAACTCTGGAGAACACATTGATGGTTACCAGAGGGGAGGTAGGTGGGGGAGGGGTGAAACGGGGGGTGGACACGGAGGAGGGCACTTAGCATGATGAACACCGCGTGATGGATGGAAGTGTTGGATCACTATACTGTACCCCTAAAACTAACATGACACTGTATGTTAACTAACTGGAATGTACATAAAAACAGAAGAAAGAAAGAAAGAAAGGCCTTTCTTAACCCCATGTTTCTCTGGTCATTGTCACCACACTCTTTTCTGTTCATAGCACTTGCCAGTCCCTAAAATGTTCAGAAGAGTGGGACACTATTTTCTCAAGTGCTTAGAGCAGCTGAGCAAATGGACATTATATGGGCCTAAAAGGAGAGATATACAATGGCGGAGCAGGAGAGAGAAAGGGAGGGAGGGCAGGGGGAAGGGAAGGGGCGAGGGAAGGAAGGTGTCCTCGCTGGGGTCTCAGCTACGTCCACCACAGGGATCCCCACGTACCTGAGCATGTCAGCCAGACTGTCAGACAGACCCACCAGGAATGTGTCTTCACGAGGAACTGAGGCACCCCAGGGAAAAACACTACCCTCAGAGTAGAGGTACGAAGAGAAGTAGACTTGTCCCAGCAACAAAGGCTAGCACACAGGAGACAGAGCTTCCAATCCTCATGTACATCCAAATGTGTTGTATCCATTCATCAGTTGATGGGGTTGTTTCCGCTTTTTGGCTGTTTTAAATGCTGTTTCTGTGAACATTTATTACATGTTTTTGTGGAAATATATGTTTTCAGTTCTCTTGGGTATATGCCTGGAAATGGAATTGCTGGGTCACATGAAACACTATGTCTAATATTTTTTTTTAAGATTTTATTTATTTATTTATTTGAGAGAGAGAGAGAGAGAGAGAGCGAGCACAAGTGGGGCTTGGGGAGGGCAGAGAGAGAGGGGCAGCTGCTCCCTATAGAGCAGGGAGCCTGACGGGGGGCTCCATCCTAGGACCCTGAGATCATGATCTGAGCCGAAATTGAGAGTTAGACGCCTGACTGACTGAGCCCCTCAGACGTCCCTGTGTGGGACGTCTAATTTCTCCTCTTCATCCTTATCAACACATATTTTTTGTTGTTGTTGTTTTAAACTCTCCCAACTATCCTAGTGGGTGTGAAAACAAGAGGTTCTTCTAATACTTAAATTTGATCACTCCCCTCCCCATTTACATGCAATTATTCTCTAGTATGTTAGCTCTTTTTTTTTTAAAAAGGCAGATTATTTTACTTTATTTTCTTCATTTTCACTTATTTTTAACATGTTTGTTTTAATTGTATTATAAACACCATACTTCAGACATTGTTATTACTGTTTCATGTAGTCATTAAAAATATTTACCACGTAGTTAACAATGTCTTTGTCTATCATTCCTTCTTGTCTTTCACACTTTCATTCAGGACCATTTTTTTGTCCTTAAGTTCTTTGGAATTTTCTTTAGTGAATTCCTATTAGTAACACATGCTCTTAATTTGCACCCATTCTTGAGAAAGATAATTTTGCTTGGTAGAAATTTCATATTCACAATTATTTCCTCAAAATCAAAGATCTTATTTCATTCTCTTCTAATTTCTATTGTTGCTTTTGAGAAGTCAGACATTAATGTCTTTCCTTTGTAGGTATTTTGTCTTTTTCCACAAACTGTTTTTAGGATCATATTTTGTATATTTTCTATGGCAGATTCACTTCAATATATATAGATGGTGATTGTTTGAACTTATCTTACTAGGGATTCATTTGACTTCCTAAATGTCAGGATTTGTATCTTTCAACAATTCTGGAAAATACTTCAAATAGAGCCTCTGTGCCCTTGTATCTATTTCTCCTTCTGTAATTTTCATCATGGCAAATAGTCTTTGTATTTTTCATTTATTCATGTTGCTGTGCAGCTTCTGGATAACTTCTTCAAATATACTTTTCAATAACTCTCTCTTTAGATGTGACTAATCTGCTATTTAAGTTCTCTATGGAGTTTTTAATTTTAGTTATTATGTTTTTTCATTTTAGTTATTTTTTCACTTATCATTTTTTTTTTAACTTTGGTAATTTCTTAAAGTCTCTTGTTCCTTACTCGTATTTGCAATAATTTTACTTCTTTAAACATATTAAGAGTAATTATCTTATGTTCTGCCTCTGGTAATTCCAGGATCTTAAATCTTTTCAGGTCTGGCTTGTATCTGTTGTTTCTTCAGGCTCTCACTCATGGCTTGTTTTCTTAAAAGTTTTATGTGTTTTGTCTGTGAGCTCATGTTCTCTAGAATATTATCTATGAGAATTATTGGTAGATTGAGTAAGAGTTGTGTTCCTCCGGATAGGATTTGTGTGACTTTCTCAGCCATCTGAGAGTACTTCTAGCCCAGAATCACTTTAAATTTAAATTTAATTCTCTGCCTCACATAATTTAGATCCCAAAGATAGAGTAATTAGTCTCAGTAGCTATCCAGAGTCAACTGTTATGATTATCAGTTATTGGAGGAAATTTCTCCATCCTTCCTTCCCACCTCTACCTCTAGCATGAATGTGAAATCAAGCACATCTCCTCACTGTACCTGCTCTGTGGAGAGAGTTAATTCTGGTTGCCCATTACCTTTACGGTGTAACTAGAGATCACAGGTCCACATGGGGGACTCCTGTCAGTCTGTCCATCCTGGGAAGGTCTCAGACTTATCTCTCGAGTCTGCCTCCCTACACAGCTATCAGAACGTCAGTTCCAGGCCAGTCGAGAGCATGGCCAGGTGGACTTCGAGTTAAAGCTGACTTCAGTACTTGCTGACCTCCCAAGGTTGCTGTTTTCACTTAGCTTTTGGCTTTTCTGAATTCTTTTCATTCTTGCCAAATTGGCAGTGCATTTAAAAAGATTTTAACAGGGCTGCCTGGGTGGCTCAGTGGGTTAAAGCCTCTGCCTTCCGCTTGGGTCATGATCCCAGGACCCTGGGATCGAGCCCCACGTCGGGCTCTCTGCTCGGCGGGGAGCCTGCTTCCCCCCTTCCCTGCCTGCCTCTCTGCCTACTTGTGATCTCTCTCTGTCGAATAAATAAATAAAATCTTAAAAAAAATAAAAAATAAATAAAAAGATTTCAACATTTCTTAATCCAGGTGTTTTTGGTTTTTTTTTACTGTTTTAGAAGAACAGTGATTCAGGATATTTAGCTCGTGTTGGAGATGGAGTTCTATCAGTATTCTTTCTAAAGAATCACTAAAGGCAGAAATCACATATGAACAAATATATTTCATAACAGCATTGAACACAATGTTGGCACCTTATAGCAGTGGTTCAGCTCTCCTCAAGATGCCTTGGTTCTGCCTTCTTCCTTCATCTCTGCATCATGCTTAATTCTCAGATTAATTCATTTAACAAATATTTATTGAACACCAGCCTTTACCATGATGCTAAGTGCTGGAAGACTCAGGCAAGATAATATTTCCTTCTGCGGTTCAGGGTAAATAGAAACCCTCTGTGGAAATTCTCTGTTGGGCTTGCAGATCACACCCGTGTAAACTGCAAAGTTGTTCACTGATATTAAATCTCACCTTGAGGGGCGCCTGGGTGGCTCAGTTGGTTAAGCCTCTGCCTTTGGCTCAGGTCATGATTTCAGAGTCCTGGGATTGAACCCCACATCAGGCTCTCTGCTCGGCAGGGAACCTGCTTCTCTTCCTCTCTCTCCACCTACTTGTGATCCCTGTCAGTCAAATAAATAAATAAAATCTTTAAAAAAAAAATCTCCCCTTGAAATTGTATGTTTTTCAGAGGAGGAAAATAGTAACGTAGGAAAATGTGATATTCAGTTTCTGTATAATTCAAAGATAAATTGCTAGAGGTTCCTTTGGGGTTTATTTTATGGCAGGAAGCAATATAAAAAAAGAAGTTTAAAGTTTATTGTTTCAGGAGATTGTGGTTACTCATCTCATACTCTAAATACCAATAACTCAGCTAAAGTAGGAAACAATTATTTGTTATTGTTCATAACTCTTTAGATATGTGGCAAGCGTTTTTACTAAGCTCCAAACCCAGGTAGGGAGAGGGGTCATAATGAGAAGGAGAAGGGTTAGGGCATGTTAGGTAGCTAGAACCTACATGATTTGGCTGTAAATAGGAGAAGAGGGTGGTCCCTCTTACAGATACCTTTGGGCTTTAAATATGGCCAACTGGGGTAGAAATCCCATCCCGTATCCCTGGATGTGAAGATGAGTATAGCCGTTACTGGAATCAGCGGAGTTCACCAGACAAGAGGAAGTCAGGGCTTATCAGAAGCAGCCACCCTTATCCAAACGTACATCCGAGACACATGGTCTCGAGAAGTTGTTGCTCTTTCCGAGACTGAGTTCTGAACACCAGCTGTAAAAGTAAAGACACTCTTTGAGGAAAAACTAGCAGAATGCGTCCCGCATTCTATACACATCTCTAATGCCTTCAAAGACTGGCAAAACTCAGTGATGGGTAAGAGTCTGCCTCACTTGAAGGAGTGAGAATGGGTATTATATGCAACTGATGAATAACTAAATTCTACCTCTGAAACTAATAGTACATTATATGTTAATCAATTGACTTAAAAAAAAAAGAGTCTGGCTTCCTGGGTCGGTGCTTTCATCTGGATCCGGCTATGCATTTTCTCTCCAAAGCTAAGCAATTAGTTTTAGAACCTCTTTAGTTATCAAGTACTTTTTTATTTGCTCATCTGAAAATTTCTTCCAGAGGAGCAGTTTCTAAATATTTTTTTTAAAGATTATTTATTTATTTATTTATTTTTTTGTCAGAGAGAGAGAGAGAGAGCACAGGCAGATAGAGTGGCAGACAGAGGCAGAGGGAGAAGCAGGCTCCCTGCTGAGCAAGGAGCCCGATGTGGGACTCGATCCCAGGACGCTGAGATCATGACCTGAGCTGAAGGCAGCCGCTTAACCAACTGAGCCACCCAGGCGTCCCTCTAAATATTTTGAAGCTGTATCTTAATTTTTAAACTTAAAGCATTTTGCCTTTATTTATTCATCAAATCATTATTTAGTATTATTTTATATATATATATAAAATATATATCAGCCTCTGTGCTAGGCTCTCTCTCTCTCTATATATATATGCTAGCCTCTGTGCTAGTACTATTTTATATATAAATATATATATTTTACATATATATATCAGCCTCTGTGGGATAAAATGGACATAGTTTTTTCCTTCAGTGAATTTATACCTATACACATATAATTATAGAAAGATTAAACATCCAGTCATACAAAGACAAAAACTAAACATATAATTTTACAAAGCAACTGAGAAGACCGTGGAAGGAAATATATAAGTACAGAGCTATCTTGAGCTGGGAAAGGAGGAGAAATGACATTTAACTGGGACTTGAAGTCTGGTTGGAACACAAGGCAGTGATTGGGGAGAGGAGCTGGAAAGTATGTACAAAGGAACTCGAGGAAGTGGAAGGTCAGGTCTTGACGTTGGGAAGCCAGAGGGAGAGTAGAGCGAGAAGGGAATGGACTGAAAGCCTTATGAGCCAGCATATCCAGGGCTTTGGGATTATTGTGGATGATGTCGGATATTATCTTATGAAAAGCAGGGACATCCATAAAGTTTTTAGCTGGATGTGTTTTTCAACAGACTTTCAGGCTGGCTGTCCTGTGGAGAATGGCAAGTAGGGAAACACAACGGGAGACAGGGTGACACTTCTGGTGATGATGGTGGAAATGGATTTGGAGATGAGCGAATGCATTCACTTATGAAGGAATATTTGAGAGGGAGATGGATAGAGGATGGTGACTGACTGAAGAACCCTTAGAAACTGAGGGAGCAATGTGGTCTAGTTTCAGTCCAGTATCCCATCGAAATAATTATTATTTCCGCAGAAAGGTAGACTCAGAAGCATTTCAGAGGTTTACTCAGGCTCTTGAGGAAACGCCACGTATCTTTATGGTGTTATTTTTAATGCACACTAAAACTTCTTTAAGAATCCTCTCTTGTGGGGGGCCTGGGTGGCTCAGTTGGTTAAAGCCTCTGACCTTGGCTCAGGTCATGGTCCCAGGGTCCTGGGATCGAGCCCCACGTCAGGCTCTCTGTTCAGCGGGGAGCCTGCTTCCTCCTCCTCTCTCTCTCTCTCTGCCTGACTCTCTGCCTGCCTGTGAGCTCTGTCAAAAAAAAAAAAAAAAAACAAGAATCCTCTCTTGCCATCTCTCACCCTCAAGGTCTTTCTGACACTTAGGAAGAAGCAGGAAGACAAAACTGTCCTCTCTCTGTGTGTGCACTAACAGTGTCCAGCATCCGTCTCTGAAGTGGCTTCTCATTCCCTCTCCACTGTTTGAGATCGGGGTTCAGGTACCCTTGGTGGCTTCTGAAATGCTTCTCCCTTAGCTCAGTGGTTTTGGGCTTCTGCACGAGAGAGCACAGCTCAAAACCAAATTCAGCGAACAGAAGGAGCAGAGGTTGAAGGGATGACTGTGGTCAAATGTGTTCTGTGAGCGAGAGGAATGTGTGTTCAGATGGGTCAAGAAGGGCCGCTTTATGGAGAAGGGAAGGAGAGGAAAAGAGAAGGTGTTGGTGAAAACATGAGATCCTATGAATATGTTGAGTCTAGGTTGCTTTTTGACCTAGGGAAGCTGTTCAGGAGCCGCCTTGTGAGAGTCAATTGTTAAATTTTCAAAAATTTCAAACATGGCCCCTAAAAAGTTTAAACTGTATAAATGTACAGTTAAATAAATTATATTACATGTACAGTTAAATTATATTATAAACAAAGGTAATAAATACACTCAAAACTCGCCAGCACCTGTATTTTACTAATATCTATGAAGTTCCATGTCTACTCTAACAGTATGGTGGAAATACCAAATAAAGGCATGCAACTGTGCCTCTCTTGCCTTCAGTGACGTGAGATTGGTAGCTGGAAATCAACCACATTTGCAATGTTTAAACTACAAAAATTGGTAAAAGGTATGAATCAAGGCCTTTCCCTCCCCAACAGCCAGTAACTAAATACTTGTCACCACATCACTAAGAGACAACTGGGTAAATAAGTCTGGCCCCAGGAGACAGATCTGCACTGGAGATACTCCTGTGGAAGGAACCAGAAGGTACATGTGGGGTGGTGGGTTCATGGACTTACAACAAGGCCCCACACTTACGGATGTCCCCGTGTTTGGTTTAATGCTTTCCTGTTGCCATGTTGATGTTCTTAATTCTTGAACAAGAGGCAGCAAGTTTTCATTTTGTGCTAGGGTGGTATAGGTGGTAGAGGGGTTTGGGTGGTCTGGGGGTTGCTTGGTTTACTGCCTTCTTTCCTCAAAACAGGGATTCTGTCTTATTTCCTTATTTGGTAGCATATTTGCACAGATAATCTCTTCATTCCCTTAACCTGTGGGTTCTTTACAACGGCTCACAGAATTCCTTTCTCTTTTCTCTCTGTATTATTCTCTTCTCTTTGGTCTTCTTTGGAAAACTGTGAACTCTCCAGACATGAATGTATTAGGTAACCTTAATAAAAATGTTTCTGCTCCAGATTCCAATGTTTTACGCATTCGGCGTTTAGATTCATGGGACATGGTGGTCAGGATAGTTCTGGAATCGCAGAGAACGAGGCTGGAACTTTGGTGTGTGACCCGAGGTAAGTTTCTTTGGTTTCCTCATCAGAAGATAGAATAATGCTTGCTTCTGAGGGTTATTGTGAGCCTTCAAGGAGACAGTGTAATAAAGATCCTAACGCAGTGCCGGCTGCATAGAAAACATTCCATTAATAGCAGTTATTGAATATATTACACATATTATCAACGCTACTTCTGTCCACCTATGATGCGTTAGGAACAGTCAGTAACGAAGTCTGCGCACAACAAGGAGAATTCAAGGAGACTTTCCTGGCCTCACAATACGTACGTCCCAGAGTGGCTTGGGCAACACTCGATACTGCAGGCGGCCGTCTTCACCGCCGCATCACCAACCTCTAGCACAGCGCCTGGCACACAGGGGGCGTCCATTTAGATTACGACTGCACGGTAATGCCACCGGGCGTCCCCTCCATCCCCCCCTACCCCCGCAAACCCTGAGTTCTCCCTGTCTCTGGGGAGGCCCCGGGCAAAGCCTAAGGGACCCGGGCGCGCGCCAGGACTCGCTGGCGGACGCGGCTCCTCCGCGCGTGGCTGCAGTCGCTATGGAAACGGCGAGAAGTAACAAGTCCATCCCTCCCCCCGCCCCCCGGGGGGTGGGGGAGGCCCGCGGAGGCAACGGCAGAGGAAGAACAGCGGCAGAGCCGCGCCGGCCCCGAGTTCAGCGCGGTGCCAGCCGAACCGCTGCGCCGCGCCCCCGCCCGGCCCTCGCCCTCCCCCAGCCGGCCCTCGAGTGCCGCCAGGTACCCCCGCGGGGGCCGCGTCCCCGGGGACCCCACCCGCTGCCTCCCGCCCTGGGACCCGGTGGCGCGCTGCGGGGTTCAAACGGTACCCGGGGGACCTTCGCCCGCGCTGGCGCTGCTGGTCGCCGGAGGGGCCAGGGGTCCCGGAAGCTCGAGCCTCCCCCGAGGACCCCCTTTTCTCCCTCAACGCACGTTAGGCTATTATTTTTCAGCAAATAAGCATGTGGGCAATTCGAGCCAGACTCTGCATTGCTTTCATTTGGGGAGCAAGCAGGAGAGGAAGGGGTGAGGGGGCAAAGCGAGAACGGGCGTTTGCAAGAGTCCCACGACTAGGAAGTGAGACATGGAGTCGGAGCGTCGCTGTCCTTCGTGTGTGCGTGGGAGCGCGCGTGCTCACCTCTGCGCCCGGCGGCCCCTCGGCTCCCCCGCGTGAAGACCCTCGCGCGCTCGCGTCCCGGGGCGGCTCGACCTGGGCTCTGCCCCGAGCGTGCGAAGCAGGGGTGCTGCGCGCACGGCGAGCGCTGATTGGCTGTGCAGACGGTGGGGAACCAGCCGGACGTGCGCGGCGCGCCCCGCAGCCCGCAGGGTCTCGGCGGGGTGAAGGCCGGGGTGAAGCCCCGCGCTCAGCCGCGCGCCGCCTTTTTTTTTTTTTTTCTTTCTTTTTTTTTTAACCGCGGGCTTGTGTGTTTCGCGTTGGTTTCAGCAGGCGACCCCGCGGGGTGCGCGCGGTGAGGCATCTGCGCAGAGGCACCTCCCCTGAGAAGCCCGCAGGGCGGCGTCCCGCGGGGAGGATGAGCGGCACGGGCGCCAGGTCCAGCCACCTGTCCCAGCCGGTCGTGAAGAGCGTGCTGGTGTACCGCAACGGGGACCCCTTCTTCGCGGGGCGTCGCGTCGTCATCCATGAGAAGAAGGTGTCCAGCTTCGACGTCTTTCTGAAGGAGGTGACGGGCGGCGTCCAGGCGCCCTTTGGGGCGGTCAGGAACATCTACACCCCGCGGAGCGGGCACCGCATCCGGAAGCTAGACCAGATCCAGAGCGGGGGCAACTACGTGGCCGGGGGCCAGGAAGCCTTCAAGAAGCTCAAGTGAGTCCGTCTGTCCCCTCCGCCCACCGCTGAAGGTCGCACTGAAGGGTGCGGGTCGCTTGAGCAAAGGAGCGAGCCCCGCGCCGCCCACCCGCCGGGGGTCCAGGGGCGTCGCCCGCCCGCGGGGTGTCCAGGGGCGTCGCCCACCCGCCGGGGGTCCAGGGGGTCGCCCGCCCGCGGGGTGTCCAGGGGCGTCGCCCGCCCGCGGGGTGTCCAGGGGCTGCGCGGGTGGATGCCTCCGGGAGCTCCCGCCGCGGCTGCGGTGGGGGGTTATGTGTGACTGGGGAAGGAGCTTCCCTTGGGTAGCAGGAGGAACAGGAATCTTAGAAAAGTATTCAGTGACCAGACTGGACAGTTGAGCGTTTTCCGTTGTTTTTTTCTTTCCTCTTGTTTTCTTTTTCCTTTTTCTTGGCACCTGGTTTCTGAGTTTAAATAACACCTTCTTAAAAATTATTTTGAACTATTGGATAGTATGTAATCGCCAGAGGAGAAAATTGCTTTCTACCCTTCCCCTCGCCCCACCTGCTTAAATTCTTCCAAATTTTCATTTCAAGTAGCACTGCCCGCGCCTCACTGCTGTGACCCTCCTCCCACCACCTGCACGTTTATGCTATTAGCATCATGCTTGGAAAAGCGTATTGCCTTATGGTATCTGCCCATATGTCTGTCTGTAGGTACGCGATGGCCAGACCTTCAAGCCCAGGGGTTCAGTCTGCTTATTCCCAGTTCCTGGCAGAGAGCTCCCTCATACAGGCGGTCAGTGAGTTAGCAAGCTGTTCTAGATCTGGGAAAAGGACAAGGATGAGCTAGATGTGACTCGTTGTCTTTAAGAGTTTGAGATCTAGCAGGAGAGAGACTACATGCACACTGGTCGTTTTAATGCAAAGTAGAAAGGAATAACTGGAATTAGAAAAATAAAATTATGTGGAAGTTCACAGTTGAGGGACATTGTTTCTGGTGGGGGTGGGTATTGGAGGATAGGTAGAATTTAATATTCCACAGGATTTTTTTTTACAACTTTATTAAGATGTATTTCTCACAACATAGACTTTACTTATTTCAGTCACTTTAGGAAGTTCATGGAGTTGTGCAACCATCACTATGAACTAATGTTAGCACATTTCCAGCACTCCAGAACAAAACTCCAGTTTCCCCTTCTCCCCATTCTCGGGCAATTGCTGATCTACTTACTCTCTGTGTCTATGGATTTGTCCGTTCTGGATATGTCATACCAATGGAATCATACAATATGTAGCCTTTGGTGTTTCTGGCCTTTTTCACTTGGCATGAAGTTTCCCAGGCTCATCCAAGTTGTAGTGAGTATCAACACTTCATTCTTTGTCTTGTTGAAGAATATCCCGTGGTTATGGATATGCCACATTTTGTTCATCCATTGATAGGCATGTGGGGTGTTTCACTTTGGGCTATTATGAAATAATGCTGCTGGAGGCAATTGTGTACAAGTTTTCATTTTTCTTGGTTATATACCTAGGAGTGGAGTTACTGGATCGCATGGAAACTTTATGTTTTATAGTTGTTAATACAATGTTTTCATTGAAATTTGGCTTGGGCCTCAGGATAGCAAAAAAGTATCCTTACTGCCAAGTCTAGACTTGTGAATTCTAATTTTCACTATATAGAAATATTTTCCCAAATATCCCCTATGTTGTCGCATTCACTTTTCCTTTCCTGAATCTGCTTTAACTGAGCTCTGAGTGTTCTGCTTTTTTTCTTCTTCTAGACATTGTTTTTAATGCGAGATGACAGATATATTTGGAAACCTCCTTCAGCACACTTTGGCTAACTTCACGGATAAGAACTAGATGGAGCCATGTGCTTCAAAGATCTTAGCACTTAAAAATCAGGAGACATGAGGCTGAGCTGTTTCTTAGCTGTGTAACTTTGGGCAAGGCACTTGCCTCAGCAAGTCAGCCTCCTGATACAAGGAGCATAACCTACAAGGAGCATAACCGTGCTTGAATCATGGTGTTGTTAGAAAAGTGAGTGCAATGGATGTGAGCATGCTTTGTAAACATCAAAATGTCGTAGAATTACAAAGGATCACTATGTCCGTGTACAATACATGTTTCGTCATATATTTTGTTGATTTTTTAAAAAGATTATTTATTTATTTATTTGACTCAGAGAGGGAGCTCAGAAGTAGGCAGAGAGAGGGGGAGGCAGGCTCCCTGCTGAGCAGAGAACCCAATGCTGGGCTGTATCCTAGGACCCTGAGATCATGACCTGAGCCAAAGGCAGAGGCTTAACCCACTGAGCCACCCAGGCACTCAAAGTCTAAAACTCACTTTTGTAACTCCTATTCTCTTTTGTTTATTTGGCCCTAACAACTCAAAGGATAAAAACAGGTCCAGTACTGGAAGAGATTATGCTGAGTGAAATAAGTCAAGCAGAGAGAGGCAATTATCATATGGTTTCACTTATTTGCGGAACATAAGAAATAACACGGAGGACATGGGGAGATGGAGAGGAGAAGGGAGTTGAGGGAAATTGGAGGGGGAGATGAACCATGAGAGACTCTGAAAAACAACCCGAGGGTTGTGAAGGGGCGGGGGTGGGAGGTTGGGGGAGCCTGGTGGTGGGTATTATGGAGGGCACGCATTGCATGGAGCACTGGGTGTGGTGCAAAAACTTTGAATTCTGTTACGCTGAAAAGAAATTAAAAAAAAAATTCTAAAAAAACCACAAAAAACAAAACAG
>PISX010011836.1:0-63304 GCA_004024625.1 Mellivora capensis
AGGGAGACAAACCATAAGTGACTCTTAATCTCACAAAACAAACTGAGGGTTGCTGGGGGGAGGGTGTCGGGAAAGGTGGGTGGGGTAATGGACATTGGGGAGGGTATGTGCTATGGTTAGTGCTGTGAAGTGTGTAAACCTGGCGATTCACAGACATGTACCCCTGGGGATAAAAATATGTTTATAAAAAATAAAAATTAAAAAAAAAAAGCAACTACATTGAGGGCAATAACTGAATATTGTAATATTTATTTCAATGATAATTATAATTATGAAAGCTTAAAATTATTCAATGTTTATTCTGTTCCACATACCATGCTAGATTAATAACATTCATTATCCAGTCTCCACAATAGACCTATACAATTCTAGAGCTTGAACAAATTATGTCACTTGCTCAATATGATTTAACTAATATTTGGGGAAGTTGAAGCTTCATGCAGCATTGTCAGAATCCAGAAATGGCATCCTAAACATTTCACAATTTCACTATGGTAGTATGTTATTTACCACAATATATAAATAAATTTAATTCTCCATTGGGTAATCTTGAAAAAGTTCCCAGGACATTTTGAAGTCATATTTGGTTTTCTAATAACACAAGAGGACAAAATAAAATATATTTATAAATGTATGATGTTACCAAATATGTTGTTAGATATTAAAAGAGAGCAATACTACCTGCACAAATTCAAAGCATGTTAAATAGACACAATGATAAACTGTTTTTCATTTTTTTTATTATGGATAATATTTTTATTACATTGTCAGCTGAATCAAATACATTGATACATTGTCAGCTGGTTTTTCGCTTGAAAATCAGCTACCTGGATGTTCTGATACTGCTTTAAACTGCTTTTCTAATATTTCCCTCAGTAGTCTGCTTTTTCAATGGGTCCATTTAGACTTACCTCATAATTACTTTTCCATGATTTTTTATTAGCCTAGAAATGTCTGTAGAGTATTTTAATTAACTGCATGAGTTTTTTTTTTAAGATTTTATTTATTTACTTGACAGACAGACATCAGAAGTAGGCAGAGAGGCAGGCAGAGAAGAGGAAGCAGGCTCCCTGCTGAGCAGACAGCCCGATGTGGGTCTCGATCCCAGGACCCTGGGATTAGGACCTGACCTGAAGGTAGAGGCTTTAACCCACTGAGCCACCCAGGCGCCCAACCCCATGAGTTTTAATGAATATATTAAAATATCTCTAACTTCATTGTACTTTAATTAATAAAATCACCCATGTACTTCATCAGGTCATAGAACTGTGTACTAAAATTATTTCTGGCTAGTGCTATTTCCTTTGGGTCACTTAAATGACTTGCCTTGGCTAATACTGACACTCCCCCGATAGCTGTATATTGTCAACCACCTACTCCATTTGTTATCTGCTCTTAGAAATGATCAGGCACCCTAGTTAACTGGAAGGTTTTCTCTTCCCCATATTCTGGAAAGAAATATTCATCAGCTTAAAGACATGACCAGGTTGGTTCTGAGTTATAAAGAAGTAAATGTTCTACTGACATATCAATGACTTTCATTTTTTAAATGTGAATTATACCCAAAAGCAAATACATCTATTACATATGGGGACAAAATCAGTGTTCAGAGAAAGCTACTTATAGTTTATTTCAAAGATCATGAATTATAACAAAAATATAAATGAAAAGAAAAAGAACTTGTGATAAAACCATTGTAGCGTTAGAGTGAATTTTAAGAACAGCAAGTTTTTCAGAAAGACCTTATATTTAGTGCATGATAGTCATATATGCTTTATAAAATACCTTTTTATTTCTTTAATAATGAGAAATTTACTCTACCTCTGGATCAGAAGCTCTATTTTTCATCTCCAAAATAATTCTATCCCAGCTAAAAGTACATTTAGAATTGAAGCTTTAAAACACAGTATATGTTAGCCTGTTACTAGTGTTTTCCTTACAGGAAAAGGAGTTGGATTTTGTAAAGATAAAATAAAATCTTTATTTTCTTTCCTAATATTCTTAAATGACTTTTAGGGCACCTGGGTGGCTCAGTTGGCTAAGCGGTTGCTCTCAGCTCTGGTCCTGGGATCCCAGGGTCCTGGGATCAAGTCCCACATCGGGCTTACTGCTCAGCAGAGAGCCTGCTTCTCCCTCTCCCTCTGCCTGCGGCTCTGCCTATGTGTGCTCTCTCTTTCTCAAATAAATAAATAAAATCTAAAAAAAAACCCCACAAAAACCCACAAAACTTTTAAAAGGGCACAAGATATTTTAGATAGGTTTACTGTCTTCATCATTAGTAATCAACAGTTCTAGAGAAATAGAAAAAAAGAGATTGTATTAATAAAATGATAAACCATGTCTTTTTCCAGATAAATTATAAATGGTAATGTATTTCAAAAGGTTATTTATTATTTTCACCTACATTATTTAAATATTTTGTTAAAGTTGGTGAGAAAGGTAACATTATTTCATTAACAAAATATTTGTTTTATTTTACTCAGTATAATTTGGTATATAGAAAACCCTAGAACTGAGATTTTAGAGTGACTGTATCAAAGAGTGATCTTCTTATGTAGGGGCCACATGAAGAGCGTAGAATTGAGCCCATTAGCCTCCTATCCTGTATTTATTTATTTTAATTTCTAGCAATTAGTTCAGAAGATAAGTTTTGCCCAAATTCTAAAACAAATGAAGATGGAACCAGAATTTGAACCAATGTCTGTGTAACTATAAAATACGTGTTTTTTTTCCTATTATGATAAATGAAATAATGGGTGTTAGGACATAATCATCTGCTATTCCAAAGATATGTGGTCCTAACCTCCACCTTTGGAGGAAATATGCATTTCTATAGCAATGTACAGTTAAAATGAAAAGATACAGAGCTCTTTTGAAATCAAGAACATTTGTGGGGCCTACATATCTTCCCGTGCTTGTTAATCACCAATGTTCATAGTTATCAAATATTCTGTCTATGTAGATTGTTTTTTTGCCCTAAACCTATATTATTGGTGGTTAACTAGATTTGCATTAAATTTGAGCTTTCTCAAAATCCTTTCCAAATTGGATTTCAATTTAGGAAACTAATTGTGATGCACAGTGTGGTGTTTATACACTAAGTTTCTTTAAATTTGTAGATTGATATTTTTTCAACAATTATTTATTGAACACCTACTAATTATTTGCAGTATAATATCTAGTGATTAGCATGGGATATTTTAGAAAGATTTGCTGTCCTCATCATTAGTAATCAACAGTTCTAGGAGGGATTCATGTGGATAACCATAAGACATATATAACTTTTGATGACTGTACATTCAAGTTTAATTAACACAATCATTTTGACTTGACTAAATCTGTGCTGCACAACAGAGACTTCTCCCAGTCATTGATTTAACTTCTCCAAAGTTGCATTTTTTGCACCTTCTAAAAGGAGAATATAATGAGGGGTGATGTCAAAGGCTATTCAGAACGTTGAGGATGTTGGAATTTTCAAATAATTTGGGAAAATAATATGGACCTTGTGCCATGAATTCTCAGAGGGAAAAAAAACAAAACAAAATATTGTTTGGGTTGGATGGTTTGTTTCTACTTTTGGCTATCTGTTCATTTCAAACTCTGAAAACAAAATTTTTTTTAAAGTATGAAATATTTTTTCTTACCATTCAAGTGTGGTCTCCACTACAAAGCATTTCATGTGATATTTAATTCACAGCATTGCAGTCAATCTTACTAAGCAAAATATTTAGACTAATATATTATAATCCAACCCAGAGTTCTGCTTGGACTTTTATGTATCTTTTTAAAATTTTTATTTCAATTCCAGTTAGTTAACATACAAGGTAGTATTAGTTTTAGGTGTACAATATAGTGATACAGCACTTCCTTACATCACTGAGTGCTCATCACAAGTGCACTCCTTAATCCCCACCTCCTATTTGACCCGTCCCCCTACCCATCTCCTCTCCATTAATCCTCAATTAATCCTCCATTAATCCTACAGTTAAGAGTCTGTGTCTTGGTTTGCCTTTCACTCTTTTTCTCCCCCCTTCGCTCATTTGTTTTGTTTCTTAAAATCCACATTTGAGTGAAATCATATGGTATTTGTCTTTTTCTGACTGACTTATTTTGTTTTAGCTTACTACTCTCTAGCTCCATCCTTTTTTATTCTACTTGGAGGCTGTATTTAAAAAATATATATAAGCTTCCTGAAAAACTGCCTTAGTTCTTAGAAAGATTCTGGGATCAGGATAAGTATTCCTCCAAATGACAATATCTTTATTACAGCCTAAGAAATATTTTTTTAAAGAAAAAATTTGAAAATTCTATCATAGCTCTAAAATTTAAGAGGAAATCTGTTTTCCAGCCTTTTTGTTAGTCATGCTAAGAATGTCCTTTGTTTAGTTACAGATTGAAATAGAGAATTACTGGCATCCTATATGGCCAGTGTAAAGTCAGGGAAAAGCTAAAATTGAAGAATTAAGAAGTAAGAAATCCCTGTCCTTGATAGACTTGGATCCCTTTCCACATTATTTTTGCCACCCTGCAATAAATATTGCCTATCTCATGCTTTGTGTTCATACTGCATCCAATTTTACAGACATTTTACTAGGCACACTGAAAAATATGGTTCTTTCTCTCAAAGATTGTATGGCCAGGTGGAGCAGAAGCAGCAGAGGCAAAGGAGGAAACAATTATATAATCACTATGGTAGAGGAAGACCCAAAGTCCTACTGTGACTCTGAATCCCCAAATGGGTATGTCAAGGAAGATGAGAAGAGCTGAATCATGAATTATTTGACATTAGAAAGATGAAGAAGGAATGGAGCTAAGAAACATGGTTAGAGAAGTGTTCTATTTGCAAATGCATAGAAATTTAGGCAGCTATGTGTAAATTATTATTTGAAACACAGGTAATGACCTAGCATGAGAATGAGGAGGACATTTTGTAACTTGCTAAAAATGATTTTATTCCAAAAATTATGCAGGAACAATTGATGAACTTTTATCCAGGAGGGGAATAAGCATTCACATATTTCCAGATATGCCTATATGAATTTCTGTTCTTCACATTCTCTCAGATCCAGTTATTAGCACATAAATAAATAAGGTGTTATGTGCCCCTTTATCCATTGCTATCTGTGTTTTTTGAAATGCCTTAAAGCTTACAAGACGGATTTGCTAATGGTGTAGATAATTAGATCATAATAAATATTCAGAGATGTTTCAGAGCAGCATGATGGCTCTACCACAAACTAGCTCACTCGAGGGTGAAGTAGGTCACCTGTTTTGATCAGCCATGTGGGCAGCCCTACTTTTACATTTACATGGAAGATATAGGGTCGGTGCTGAATAGAGTATTAATGTTAATTCATAATATCGGATCATGAACATTAAGGCACATTCAGTATTTTGATTACCATGTACCCAAGTGAAAAGGAACAGGAGAAATAAAAAGCAGAGATAATTGAGTTGAAAATGGTTACCTCTTATACTCATTGCATTGGAAAGATTTCTAGATTAGGCCAGAGGTAAATGATACAGCTTCTCATGATTATTAAATATACATAATTTAAACCCAGGGGAAAACTCTCCAAATAAGGTAGCATTGAGGTTGAAAAAGGATTTCCTCCTATTCCTCTGAATTCTTTGCTGAGAGCCCTATCATAAAAGGTAGGTGTACAAGAGAAAAACAGCAGTTTTCCAACTTGTATACTGCATGTATATATGGGAGCTGCCCACAGGAAAATGCCTAACTCCATGATATGACTTAGAATTCAGGATTAAATACCATCTTAACTGGGAAGGGGAAGGAGGAATCTCAGCCTCACAGAAGACAGTAAATGACTTTTAGAAAGGATGAATGGGCCCTTAGCAGAATAGATGGAGGGGTATGATAGTTTGTAACAAAGTTTGTCTAGATGGGTGTCAACTACTAGTTCCTTTCTCGAACTAGAGTCAGTCTTTCCTGGTTGATGAACTTTCTGGGGAAGGGATTATGAACAATTAAATCCTTTTGGAGGATTTGTCTTTAGGCAGATAAGGGGTATTCAGAGAAAGCTTCTGCCTGCAATTGCTGTTCTTTAAGTACTTACAGTTCAAAATAATATACCAAAGCAGCACATTTTGGGGTGGCATGTCTTCATCTTTTCAGTCATATTCTGCTATCCTTCTGTAGTTAACACTATTGGTCACAATGCACAAAGGGACAAAGTGTTTTTAATATAGCTTCTATCTCTACTGTAGTTATAAAGAATAATTTTACATCTGTTAAATTTTAAAGTATTTTTTAACATTGAATAGAAATAGCAGGAGAAAATATAATAAAAATATACGGAAATTAAAATGTTTTATAGCTACTATCAAGTATAAATATAACATGGAAATATGTCTAAGCTACAGGAAGAAAATATGATTTTTTAATTTTAATTTCAATTTGTATATTTAAAAAATTAGAAAATAGTCACATAAAACATTGAAAATGGAAACAGTGAATAGGTTCCCTACTAGCAGAATTATAAAAAAAAAACATTCAAATCACAACAGTAGTCATTTACTCTTTGAAAACAATGACTCTTACTTGGACACCAGTTTGAGCTAACATGAAGGATTTTTTGGTGAAGAGTTGATATGTGCATAAATCGCCTCCAATGGGAAGAAAACATGAATGTGAGAATGTGTGTGTGTGTGTTCACAATATGGCAATAGAGTAGTAGAGTGCTTTTGTTTAGCAAAGAATATATTCACTTGAAATATATCTAGTGTAATGAGCTAACTTTTAAAAACTTTATTTAATGTTAATTACAACATATAAACTGAAACAGTGTGTTATGGGTAGAACTGTGCCCTCCCCTTGCAAGTCATATATTGAAATCCTAATCCCCAGTATCTTAGAATATAACTAATAAGGAGATGAGATAAGACTTTGGAGGTTTTTAAAGAGGAAATTGAGTTAAAATGAGATCATATGGATGGACCTAATCCAATATGACTGGTGTTCTTGTAAGAAGCAGAGATTAGAACAAAGATACAGAGGGAAGATCTTGTGAAGACATAGGGAGAAGACAACCAACTAAAAGCTAAGGAGAAAGCTTGGACTAAAACCAGGCCTGTTGACACCTTGATCTTGGACATCTAAGCTCCGGATTTGTGAGAAAACAAGTTTCTGTGGTGCTTTGTTCACCCAGCGTGATACTTTTTTATGGCAATTTAGCAAACTAATACATAGTGTAGAATGTACTTCTGTTAAATGCAATTCGATCATTTTATAGGACTGCATTTCACTTTAACAATTGAAAGTTTGACATCCAAATTGGAGTGTGCTTTATGTTTAAAATACACACTGGACTTGAAAGGCTTCCTTGGCACAAAAGAATATTATATATATATATATGCGCACACACACACATATACACACACACTTTTTGTAGTGATTACATATATAAATTACATATAAAATTACATACATATAAAAATTACAATATTTCTGTTTTATATATTTATTATATTAGGTTAAATATCTTATACTTAAGGTCACTTTTTTTTCTTTTTTAATGTAACTTTTTACCTTTTTAATATGGCTACTAGAAAATTTAAAATCACTTTTATTGCTAACATTATATTTCTATTGCAAAGCTATGTTCTAGGTATTCCTCTTCACTATAATGTTAGGAAAAAAAATAAGCTAAAGAGTAAGGATGAGCTCAGATGATAAATTTTTAGGGTTAGCATGGATCTTAAGGTAATATTTCACCACTAATTTAAAGTGTTTTTGTCATACACATGCCAAATAAATATCCCATTTTCTGTATAATTTTTCCCTGATCCAGACTAATGGCCACTACTTGTATTTTTCTAGCATTTTTTCTGATGTACATGGTAAAGAGATTTAAATCATTTCTAACATTTTAACCAAATAATTAAGCTTGAAATGTTTTCTATTTAAGCCTATTATTGGTTTCCAAATCCAAGATAATAAATTAATACATAAACAGAATTTTACATGTCTATTTACCAAAAAGCAAATAGTATTCTTATTTTAATTATTTAAAACATCAAAAGTCTCCGTGAAATCATTCCCTTCTAATTACATCCTCCAACAATGAACTAAAATAGAGTGAAACTAAACTTTTCTACTAACATGAAGGATGGAAACAACTATGGTTAAAGAAAAAAGTCCCTTGATTTTAAACCAGGAAAAGCTAACCATTTAAAAATAAAAGACCTAAGAACAAAGTTTAAAAGATAATATTTTAAACTAGCAGATTGCTCATTGTATGCCATTTTCAAGCTCTTAATAAAAGGCAAACATTTGAAATTCTCAAAATGATTTATACATAGGTTATTTTTTAACAAAGGCAATGTCTCAATTAAAATAAGAAAATTTTAAGTTCTTTCTGCAGGGAAGTCTAGTAAAATATTATTAACATCAACTTTTTTCTAGTTATGTTGGAGAATGGACCTAGGTAAAGTATCCAAAGCAATTATACCTTGTAATCCCTATGACCTCTACTCTATTAATTAAAAAAATGGCCTTCACTCTTTTTGATAAACTTCACACATGGTCTATTTTGGGCCCACTGAACATTTTACATGGATTAATCAGGTGTAATGAGTTCCAGTTCACAGATGGAGCCTTTGGATCTTTGGCAAATTTCCTGAAAAGATCACCAGACATTACACAGGTAATGATGCAATAATACATTACTCTGATCTTTCTTTTGGAAGCTCAGGAACTACATCTATCTGTCTAAAGACTGAGAATTTCCAAGTATCTACCTCATGCTTTAGAACATTTAATAATATAAAATATATTTAATGTCTAGTTGCATTGGAGTGAAATATGTAAGGGGAGAAGCTGGTATGGAAAGCCAATTTGTTAAAACTCATTTGTCCAGAAATGACAATACCTACCTACTTGTTGTAGACTCAGTGATGGTGATAGGGCTCCATGAACAAAATAATGACAAACAGGCTATTTGGCAAGTAATACATTTACAACTTTGAGACTTAAGGGGGAATATTTTCATTAGAGGAGTCCTTGAGGTAGCAATGTTGGTCCTTACTAATCTAGCTGAACCATCTCAGATCTGGATGTGAGTAACCTTGGCTTCATATTCATATTCTATTTAACTTTTTACAAATGTCTTTTTTTAAGAATGATAATTTTTTAAAAGACTTTATTTATTTATTTGACAGACAGATCACAAGTAGGCAGAGAGGCAGGAAGAGAGGGAGGGGGAAGCAGGCTCCCAGAGATCCCAGTGCAGGGCTCAATCCCAGGAACCTGGGATCATGACCTGAACCGAAGGTAGAAGCTTTAACCCACTGAGCCACCCAGGTGCCCCAAGAATGGTAATTTTTAATCACAATATTTTGTGTGAATGCAAATGCTTCATTTTTTAAAATTAATTTTTATTTATTTTTATTTTTTATTAAAATACAATGTATCATTTGCTTCAGGGGTACAGGTCTGTGAATCATCAGTCTTACACAATTCACAGAACTCACCATAGCACATACCCTCCCCAATGTCCATAACCCAGGCACCCTATTCCTCCCCACCAACCCCCAGCAACCCTCAGTTTGTTTCCTGAGATTGAGTCTCTTATGGTTTGTCTCCCTACCTGGTCCTTTAAAACAAAATTATCATCCTTGCTCTGTACTTTTATTGCCAAACAGGCATAAGTAGTTTAGGAACAGGGGTGAATAAAGTTAGTAAAATAAATAAACTATGCGCAATAATATTTGTTGGTGAGATGCAAAATTTGATGAAATTTATAGATTAAGGGTAATACTATCTCAGCTTTAAGGACACACATATATCAGAGAAAATAAACTTTGTCCCAAATGAGAGACAAAGAAGGTATATATATATATATATATATATATATATATATATATATATATATAAAATTCATAAGGAAGATAAAACAGTTGTAAATATATATGCACCAATTATTAGAGCACACAAATATATTATGCAAATACTAAGAGATTTGAAAGAAGACATAGACAACAATATAATGGTACTTTACTTTCTTTCTTTCTTTACCTTTACCCTACTTTACCTTTACTTTACCCTACTTTCAACAATGGAGAGATAATCTAGACAGAAAATTAACAAAGAATCATTAATCTTGTACCATACTGTAGACCAAATAGACCTAACAGATGTATAGAATATTTTATCCAACAGCAGTAGAATATGCATTTTCTCAAACATGTATGGAGTATTCTCTAGAAGAGATCATATCATGGGCCACAAAGCAAGTATTAGTAAATTTAAGAAGATTGAAATTATATCAGGTATATTTTCCAACCCCAGTGGTATGAAATTAAGAAAGGAAAAATAGCTCAATATCCTTGATGAATATAAATGCTAATATTCTCAACAAAATATTAACAAACTGAATTCAACAACTTATTAAAAGGACCAGAGACATCATCAAACAGGATTTATTACTGGGATACAAGGAGAGTTCAATATATGCAAATAAACCAATGTGGTACATCACATTAACAGAATTAAAGATAAAAATCATAAGTTAACAGATGCAAGAGGAGTCAAGATGGCAGAGAAGTAGCAGGCTGAGATTACAACAGGTAGCAGATCAGCTAGATAGCTTATCAAACCATTGCGAACACCTACAAATCCAACGGGAGATCGAAGAGAGGAAGAACAGCAATTCTGGAAACAGAAAATCGGCCACTTTCTGGAAGGTAGGACTGGCGGAGAAGTGAATCGAAAGCGACGGGAGGATAGACCGCGGGGGAGGGCCTGGCTCCCGGCAAGCGGCAGAGCAACGGAGCACTAAATCGGGACTTTTAAAAGTCTGCTCCACGGAGGGACATCGCTCCAGAGGCTAAACCAGGGTGAAGCCCACGCGGGGTCAGCGTGGCCCCAGGTCCCGCAGGGTCACAGAAGGATCGGGGGTGTCTGAGTGTCGCAGAGCTAGCAGGTATTGGAGCGGGGAAGCCGGCTACAGAGACAGAGCCGAGGAGTAAGCTCTCAGCTCAGGGTTACCTTGAACCGGTCGCAGGCTGGGTGAGCTTGGAGTGCAGCCAGAAGCGAGGGAGACGGGAGTGGCCGAGGCTTTTCTCTGAGGGTGCACTGAGGAGCAGGGCCCCGAAATCTCGGCTCCTCCGGGCCAGAGACTGGGAGGCTGCCATTTTCATTCCCATCCTCCAGAACTCTACGGAAAGTGTTCAGGGAACAAAAGCTCCTGAAAGCGAAACCCAGCAGATTACTTAGCCCGGCCCCTGGTAAGGGCGGTGTAGCTCTGCCTCGGTCAAAGACACTTGAGAATCACTACAACAGGCCCCTCCCCCAGAAGATCAAAAGAAATCCAGCCAAGACCAAGTTCACTTAACAAGGAGAGCAGCAGAACTCCAGAGGATGAGAAAGCAAAGTGCGGAATTCATGGCTTTCTCCCCATGATTCTTTAGTCTTGCAGTTAATTCAATTTTTTCTTTAATTTTATTTTTTTTTCTTTTTCTCTTTTTCTGCTAATTTTTTTAAACTTTTACCCTTTTCTTTTTTTAACATTTTTAACTAGTTTATCTTAACAATACCTTTTCCAAAAAAATAATAATCTTTTTTGAACCTTCATTATTATAGTCATATTTTATCCTTCATAGTATTTAACTTTATTTTTTGTATTCACATAAGGGTTTTTTATTCTAAAAAATTTGGGGTACAACTTCCTCTAGTGAATCAAAAGACACCCTAAATCTAGCCCCAGGCTTGTTCTAGTCTCCAGCCTGAGCAAATTCTCTCCACTTTCTTTTTCTTTATTCTCCCAACCAACTTAATCAACTCCTATTTTTTAAAAATTAAAAAAAAAATTTTGTTTTTCATCTTTATAGGCATATTCCATCCCTTCACTGTGTTTACTCTTATATACATTTTTCATTCTTTAAAATTTTGGGAGGTACTTTCTTCTAAGAGACCAAAATACCCCACAATTAAGTGGGTGACCCTGTTCTAGTCACCAGTTAATATATATATATTTTTTTCTTTTTTATATTTTTTCTCTATCTGTTTGTTTTTTTTTTAATTTTTTTTCTGAACTTCTTTTTATCCCCTTTCTCTCCCCCCACGATTTGGGGTTTCTTCTGATTTGGTTAAAGGGCATTTTCCTGGGGTCTCTGCCACCCTTTTAGTATTTTATTTGCTCCTTCATATACTCTTATCTGGAAAAAATGACAAGGCGGAAAAACTCACCACAAAAAAAAGAACAAGAGACAGTACCAAAGGCTAGGGACCTAATCAATACAGACATTGGTAATTTGTCAGATATAGAGTTCAGAATGACGATTCTCAAGGTTCTAGCCAGGCTCAAAAAAGGCATGGAAGATATTAGAGAAACCCTCTCTGGAGATATAAAAGCCCTTTCTGGCGAAATAAAAGAACTAAAATCTAAGTTGAAATAAAAAAAGCTATTAGTGAGGTGCAATAAAAAATGGAGGCTCTTGGGTGCCTGGGTGGCTCAGTGGGTTAAAGCCTCTGCCTTCGGCTCAGGTCGTGATCCCGGGGTCCTGGGATTGAGCCCCACATCGGGCTCTCTGCTCGGCAAGGAGCCTACTTCCTCTCTCTCTGCCTGCCTCTCTGCCTACTTGTGATTTCTGTCTGTCAAATAAATAAAATCTTAGAAAAAAAATGGAGGCTCTTACTGCTAGGATAAATGAGGCAGAAGAAAGAATTAGTGATATAGAAGACCAAATGACAGAGAATAAAGAAGCTGAACAAAAGAGGGACAAACAGCTACTGGACCACGAGGGGAGAATTTGAGAGATAAGTGACACCATAAGACGAAACAACATTAGAATAATTGGGATTCCAGAAGAAGAAAAAAGAGAGGGGAGCAGAAGGTATATTGGAGAGAGAATTATTGTAGAGAATTTCCCTAATATGGCAAAGGGAACAAGCATCAAAATCCAGGAGGTGCAGAGAACCCCCCTCAGAATCAACAAGAATAGGTCCACACCTCATCACCTAATAGTAAAATTTACAAGTCTTAGCGACAAAGAGAAAATCCTGAAAGCAGCCCGGGAAAAGAAGTTTGTAACATACAATGGTAAAAATATTAGATTGGCAGCAGACTTATCCACAGAGACCTGGCAGGCCAGAAAGAAATGGCAGGGTATATTCAGAGCACTGAATGAGAAAAACATGCAGCCAAGAATACTATAACCAGCTAGGCTATCACTGAAAATAGAAGGAGAGATAAAAAGCTTCCAGGACAAACAAAAACTGAAAGAATTTACAAACACCAAACCAGCTCTACAGGAAATATTGAAAGGGGTCCTCTAAGCAAAGAGAGAGCCTAAAAATAGAGATCAGAAAGGAACAGAGACAATATATAGTAACAGTCACCTTACAGGCAATACAATGGCACTAAATTCATCTCTCTCGACAGTTACCCTGAATGTTAATGGGCTAAATGCCCCAATCAAAAGACACAGGGTATCAGAATGGATAAAAAACAAAACCCATCAATATGTTGCCTACAAGAAACTCATTTTAGACCCGAAGACACCTCCAAATTTAAAGTGAGGGGGTGGAAAACAATTTACCATGCTAATGGACATCAGAAGAAAGCTGGGGTGGCAATCCTTAGATCAACTAGATTTTAAGACAAAGACTATAATTATAAAAAAGAGATGAGGAAGGACACTATATCATACTCAAAGGGTCCGTCCAACAATAAGTTAACAGATGCAGAAAAAGCTTTTGGCAAAGTGTTACATCTATTCATGATAAAAACCCTCAACAAACTAAAAAAAAAAAAACAAAAACATAAGTTGTTGACAAACATATGTCAACATAATAAAGTCCATATATAAGTCCACAGCTAATATACTCAGTAGTGAAAGGTTGAAAACTTGTCCCCTAAGATTAGGAACAAGACAAGAGTATCCAACATTACTACTTCTATTCAACATAATACTGGAAGTTTTGGTTCTATTCAACATAATACTGGAAGTTTTGGCCATATCAATCAGAATATATATACACACACACACACACACACACACACACACAGATACATATTATATACATATATATATTATATATAAATAAATAATATATAAATAATAAAATAATAAAATCAGACTCTCTCTCTCCATATATATACATATATATATATGTATATATATATATATATATTTATAATAAGATAAAACCAGAGAGGGAGACTAAACATAAGAAACTCTTAACTATAGGAAACAAACTGAGGGTTGCTGGAGGGGAGATGGGTGGGGGGTGGGATAATTTGGTGATAGGCATTAAGGAGAGGAAGTGATATAATGAGCACTGGGTATTATATGCAACTGTTGAATCACTACACGAAATTCTACCCCTGAAGCTAATAATACACCATATGTTAACTAAATTGAATTTAAATTTAAAAAAGAAAAAAGAATGACTATTATCAACAAAAAGGCAAGATAGAATTATTGACAAAGATGTGAAAAAAAGGGAACCCTTGTGCGCTATTAGTGGGGATGTAAATTGGTATAGCCACTATGAAATGCAGCATGCAGATTCATCAAACAATTAAAAATTAAACTACCATATTACGCAGAAACTTCACTTCTTGCATTTAACCAATTGAAATGACAATAAGATCTCAAAAGATATCTGTGCTTCTGTGTTTATTGTAGTATTATTCACAATAGCCAAAATATGAAAACAACCTAAGTGTCTGTCAACATAGGAGTGAATAAAGATGTGGTATTCACATAGGAGTGAATAAAGATGTAGTATTTTAGTATTAAACCATGAGAAAGAAGGAATTCTTGCCATTTCTGGCAATATTGATGTCACATTTGCATAAGTCAGACAAAGACAAATAGTGTATGATGTCACTTTTATATGGAATTTAAAAAACCTGACCTTGTAGAAACAGAGAGTAGAATGGTGGTTACCAGGGGTTAGGAGGTAGGGCAAATGGGGAGCTGTTGGCCAATGGGTACACACTTTCAGTTAGAAGATGAATAAGTTCTGGGAACATACAACATTGGGAATATGTAATAATGTTCTATATACTGTTGAAAGTTGCTAAGAGAGTAGATTTCAAATGTTTTCACCAGAAAAAAGGAATGGAATTATGTGATTTGATCGAGGTCTTAGCTAATGCTATGGTAGTAATCATATTGCAATATATGTGTACCAAATCTATACTTTGTACATCTTAAATTTATATGGTGATATATGTCAATTATGTTCCAACAGATCTGGGGGGAGGGAGAGAACAAAAATAAATAACAGAGTTCTGTGGTATTTGCTTCTTATTTTCATTCTTAACATATTCTGTTTGAAAGACAAAGGCAAACTATATATCTTCTACTTCCCTTTTCACAACAGAAGTATTCTCAAAGTTAGGAAAAACTCATTTTACTGGTAAATTGAATTATAATTTAAATGCATTAAAGGTGCTCACTAAAGGAAGCATGCCATAAATATAATGAAACTCACCATCTATTCTGAACATTTGAATTTCATATACTCTGAATTTCTCAAAGCAGAACACATCTGTATTTCTATTAATCATTCATTAAGTGTAAAATTATTCCCATGCTGGTGAAAACAGGAATACCTAGGGGGTAATTGTTTGAAGTTTCAGGCTTTCCTGACTTAACTTCTGTGTTTCTGGGTCCTCTAGGAAAAGAAGTCATAATTATTGAAATGGGGACACATTTTGCCAACTTATCATTCATTAAGGAGTTGATAAATTGTAATACTTAGGGCTTTTAGGTATTAAATTAAAAGAGAAAAGATATTAATGGATACTGTGTCAGAAGTGAATAAAGATTTCTTTAATCTGATTCCTAAGTATGGAAGGTGACATGAAGGATCCTTCAAGGTCATAAATACACTCATTGGTCAAAGTGTTGTGGTTTAATAGCCAGTAGTAGCCAGGGCAAATCATCATTACAGTGAGACACACGGTGGAAGGATTTAAGAGAGCACTTTATCTAGGTGCACCAGGATTGCGGGAAGATTTTCAGGAATTCTTTTCTTTGTGGGGCAAGTGTTTGGAAATTTTATGGGTGTCAGTTCTGAGCTGTAATTTCAAGAAGGCATATTTGTAACTGTGGAGAACAAAGAAAAAACTAGGAATTGTTTCCTATCCTAAGCCTTCCTCTCCTGTTTTTCTTTCTGTATTTGTTATTATCATAGCATATGACACAAAGCATAGCAATGGACACAAATTCAATTCACACACTTCACAGTTCTCTTTCTGGCAGTATTAATCATTAGGGACCTATTTCAACAATGCACTCTTTACTTTGCTCTGGCTCCCCTCTCCTTCCTCCACCCCTCTCCATTTTACTCATTACACAGTCTCACCAGTAATCACCATTGATATGTGGAGGAGTGGTGTCTGGAGGTGGCACCTGCTTTGTGTAAAGACACTGGTTCACTTCTAAGGCATGAGTTTGCCTCCAGACACGTATCATGAAATATTCCATGACTTGCTCATGTTTAGATCTTATTTTTTGAGCTTGGAGTTCCTCTGGAAAATTTCCACACTTGAATCTCATAGGGTTCTGTCATCCATGTAGCTCAGAGGTGAAACCTGGGCTAGTTGATCTTTCTCCTTCTGATACTACAATTCCTTCTACTCTACAAGCAGAGAAGCTCCTTCAACATGCAGGCACTTTGCCATTTCCAGGCTTTCAGGACTATACATGTCTTTTGGTCTTTTTTTTTTTCACACTTCTATAATCATTTCAGTGGGATTTGGGGAGAGTAGAATAAATATGTGAGCTCAATCTCCCTCATTGCTTTTAGGATAAGACTCAAATCACAAGTAGGCCTTACAAAGTTCTTCATCATGTGACTCATCTCATTTACTCTTACACCACACTCTCACACTGCTGCCTTCAGTCCCTCAAATGTGCCAGGCTTTTTCAACTCTTTAGGTCTCTGAACCTGCAGCTCTCCCTGCCAACAACCACATTAATCTTGTTCATCACTGAATATCTAAAATCTAGACAATGTCTAGTAAGAATGAGAAACTCAATAAATATCTATTGAATGAAACATCTTTGCATAATATAATTTGAAAAACATTGTAGATTAAAAAACACATCTCAGTATAGCTTCTTCAGTATAATTTTCTAATAGCACCTATTAAGCCTACACTCTAAAGTGGTATTTACTTGTGTTAACCAAAGTGTAATGTGAACTATGATACAGAATATTTTATGGGTATAACTTTAAATAAATGGAATGGATTTGGAAAACCATACAGAAAATCAGTTATATTGTCAATTATTCAAGAGACAAGTTCATTTTGGGATCTCTTGATGGGATACTAATGACTTACGACAATTATATATTATACATTTTATACAATATATTCATCAATATGACAGTTCTCTAGTATAGCTTTAAGGCATACATTCCTTTGAACATCTGTTTATTTTGGATTCATGATATACTAATTCACTGCACAGTGTAAGCTTGCCTTTCTCACCTCAACTGAGCTGTACATATTGACTGGTTGTTTTTCTGTATACTTTGTTATAGCTCCCAATTGTCCTCATCTGCAATCCTAGGAAGGAATGCATTAGCTGTACCTATGTTTTAATGATGATCAACTCTAAAAGTTGGTGAGTTGAACTCTAGAGAATTTATGATACTAATCTCTGGATGGAAAATATTCAGTTTTAACTGAGATGTATATTTCATACATGCATTACTTTTTCATTAGTTGCATCGGAGCAAGAGAAGAGGTTGTAAGAATACAAGTGGTTTAGATTTTGAAAAGCTTTTTCCCTATGTTGAGGAACATGCACTTTATCATGTAATAAGTGAGTATTTTTTTAGGGACCGAGTCAGCACTTTTGTTATTTGTACAACCTTCTTTCATAAAGGATCAACCTTACAGAAATATCATCCAACTCTTTTTCATTAACAAAATAAGTTAGCACACACACAGTATTTGACTCAGTTCTATTTACACTTCCAAGTTCTTTAACTCTACTAAAACATATAATCTTCACAATGACCCTTTGAGTTAGGTGTTAATTTTAATCTCCATTTCACTAATGAGAAAATAGAGACACAGATACTATGGCTGGTTGATGCCGTAGTTGGATCTAAACCCATGCAATCTGGATCTAGAGTCCATATGCTTTGTCACCATGTTACAATGCCTCTGTTGTTTTATGGGTAATGCTTTAAAAACAGAAAGAAATTTTTCAATAAACTGGCAGAGGCAACAATACATTATAGTATTTGAATCTTGTATTTGATGCATTTGTGCATAGTCATTAAATCTCAAATAATTACAAAGTGACATATATTTCTTTTACATATGTGACTAGGCTCCCAGTCCTGGCTCTTCTCTACCTCTTTAATTTCACCTCTCAACTTGCTTCTATTTGCATCTCCCCTCTAGTCAAATCTAACTTGGCATGTTATCCCTTTCTTTACCTTCAGCCTGTGCTATGGTCTGCCCCAAAGCATAGCTTTTTAAATTTTATTCATAAACACTTCTATAAAGTATTTATTGACTTTCAAGATTGAGTTGATGCTTTTCTCTTTTGTGTTCCATGTATAGAGTATTATCATCATGACTATTACATTTTATTGAACACATCTTTTTTCATACATCTGTCTCTATCAATTTTACTGTGAATAAATGAGGGTTGGAACTCTGTCTTATTATATTTTGCATTTCTAGCACTGTTCCTAACACAGTTTGGTAGGCAATAGATTCTAGGCTAATGCACGAACAAATGAATAAATGCATGTGAGATGTATATATCTAGGGCACTATCACTGGGAAGTAATAGAATGCCCCAGTGTACAAATACAAAACATGGATTATTAATGGTATCTGTCCTAGTTTGGCTAAAAAGGGTTGATATCAGTGATGTTATTTATGCTAGCAGAGCTCAAGCAGTCCTAGCATTCTTTTTTGTTAGAAAGTTTCTTTCAACAGGGGAGAGTAACTGTAGAGACAGTATTTGTTACTTTTTTGCAGGATCATGAGCTCACAGGAAATGGGCAGTCCCTTCTATTACTGTTTCAGTAATCATCCTTCCTCCCTACTGGAAACTGATAATACCAGGAGAAAGGCAGAAGCTGGTTTTATAATCTACGTTCATTCTCATCCTTTTATAATCCAAGGCAAGAACAGAATAGTAAAAGAATGTTCCTTAGAGCCAGGAAATTTACTTGTCTCTGCTAAAGCAGTGCATTAGTCTTGCTCCAGCTAAATTCAATTAGAACCCCTGTGTGAAATTCTAACTATTAGAGAATTTTCTTCCCTCCAAATTAACTTCTGGTAGATTGTTTCTTCTAACAAGATGACAATAAGTGCATTATAGTTTACTCAGTAAACTTAGGTAGTTATTAATAACAGCAATGGATATTCAACAGATTCTAATGTAAAAGTTCTAAATAGCAAATTACTTGGAAGTTTTATGAGATAAAATATATTAGCCTAATGGACGTAATGTAAAATTTTGGATTCTCATATTTCTTGATCAGAACAGAATATAAAACTGAGGACTTAGCTTTCACAGTAATATAAAAATTCCAAAGCTGTTTTCATATAAATACAAGTGTTTAAGTAAAGTATATTGGACAAATGCCAACTTAATTACATTCTGCCTTCCTAAATTCTGGTGATTGTTAAAAGTACTTTAGAAAAACTCATTTTTATTAAATATGATTTTATTAAATAGAGATTTTAAACTAAAATTAAATCAGCAATAATAACTCCCAACTGCCATAATTCTATATCCATATCAAAATAATTGGTTATTACTTCCTTTTGTTAATGAAATACCTGTTACTTTTCCATATGAAAATTCAGGAGCACACATTCCGTCTTGTCATCACAGAGTATTAATGAATATGAGTAATGTAGTGACTATAATAATATTTTCAATAACAACCATCTCAGAGCATTTTTTAAAAATCCTTCCAACCCCAATTTAACCAGTGTGAATTTAACTTACTTATTTTTCCTCACTTTCAACCACTGTTTTTCCTTCAATTTATCATCAAACATTTGAAAGAGCAATGTAAGGCATTTTGACACTGGCAAACCTTTGTACACTGGGGCATTCTATTACTTCCCAGTGATAGTGCCCTAGATATATACATCTCACATGCATTTATTCATGTGTTCATGTTTGAGACTGAAATTGTCTTCTCCCATCCCAAAATTTCTCCTCCCTTTGTGCACTTCCAGTCCCCTAGGTAAACTCCCCCCCCCAGATAAATTTTTGTGGTCATAGTAAACTCTCCTACTTATCTCCCACTCTCCCAAATCTGGGCAATTATAACTTCTAAATTACATGTAAACTTGTAATTCCTATTCTCATTGTCATAGCTTAGGTCACCATTTCCCACCAAGACTACCAAAAATGCCTCTTTAGCCGCTTCCCATTCTGCTTGAGTTATTCTGATTCATATCTGTCATACTTATATTAATTTTCTTAAACGTTTTTAGAGTAAACAATGAGGTTTAAAGGTAGAAAAGGCTTATACTTCAAAGGGCTTTTTGCCTATGCTAAGGAAAGTGCATTTTATCCTGTCAGACCGAATATTTTTAAGGACGTAAACATGAGCAAATTTTGTTTTCAATAGGATTACGTTGACAGAAATAAAAAAGCTATCTTGAAATGAGAGAAAATCTGAAAAGAGAGAAAAGCTAAGAAACTATTTCAAAAGACCACATGCTATAGGGAGGCTGTTATTATTTTTCAATAAACACGTGGTTTAAAGTTCTAGTATAATGTCAGTGTTCCACAAGTCGAAGACCATCATTACAAGATAATACTTCATTATCTGTATTCATATGGTACAAAATATACCTTTCAGAACATAATGACTTTTAAAATAAAAACTCAACAGCAGTTAACCTATATAGCAGGAGGTAATACTATCCTTTCAACTTAGCATTATGATGAAATTTCCCTTGAAATAAGGATATTTACTATAATTGTTCTTTAAAAAAATGACCTTTCTCTTTCTTCCAACAAAACTAATCAAGTCAGCTGAACTTGGCCATTCTTATAATATCCACTTTGTGAAGAAAAGAATAACTAAGCATGAAGTCACAAAATAAATCTTAAGAAGTTATTTCTACTTCCAATTTTAAGAAAGAAACTCAAAACCTTACTCTCTTTCTCCTTGCTCTACATCCCTTGATTATTTCTCCATGTATCTTCTCTTTGTTTTGTAGTTTTGTAAGTTTCAAAATCCTTGTCTTTTAGTGGAATTGATATATATAATTGATATATAGATTTAGATATAGACTTATTCAGACATTGTTTTTATAGTAGGTAAATACAGGACTGTATTTAGACCTAAAAGGGGTCTAATTTTCTCCAGACATAGTAGGACCTAGAAAGACTGTTTTCTTCTCAAGAGAATGATAGAGATTGAAAAATATTTTCATAACAAAACTTAAAAATTACTAAGGCTGATATAATCACAACTTTTATCAAAACATCTGTCAGTTTACAGGGTCTGAAATGAAAAACAATAACATTTAAGAGGTTATTTAATGACAAATGTCAGCACAATTGAAAGAGGTGTGTTAGAAGGAGGTTGGTTAAAAGATAAAATGTTACAGATACTACCAGTTTAAATATGTGTATTCCATTTTCTGCCAGCAGAGCCCATTAAGTTGAGACTCTCCAGATAGGACTGGAGAGCTTTTTAATACGTTGTTTTATATTATATAATACACATATTATAATATATATGTGCATATATATAAAAATGTATATGTTGCTAACATAGACAAATGTTTTATATGTGTGTGTTTGTTTTTTAAAACAGCTTAATTTAGAAATAATATATAAATAATATATAGAAATTATATATGTATATAATTATATATGATATATAATATAATATATATAGAAGTAATGTATAATAAGCTGTACTTATTTAAAATATACAGTTTGATAATTTGTAAGTCTGGACCTGTGTATACACAGATGAAACCACTGTCACTATCAAGATAGTAATCATAAACATCCCTCCAGAAGTTTCCTTGTCCTCTTTTTTGTAGTCCCTCAATTCCACACCTTCCTGCTCCCCCACCCATACCCAGATAATCACTGATCTTCTTTCTGTCACTAGGAATAAGTCTGAATTTTTGAGAATCTTATATAAATGGAATTTAAAAGTATGTACTCTGGTCTAGTTTCTTTCCCTCAGAAAATTATGAGACACAACCATGTTGATGCAGGTATTGACAGATCTTCACATTTTATTGCCAACTAGCATTCTGTTGTAAGGATACACCACAATATCTTCATCCATTCATCTCTTAACATACAGTTAGGTTGTTTCTAGGGTTTGGCTAGTGTAACTAAAGCTACTAAGACTCATTTGTGTTTGTATAAGATTTCATATGGACATTTACTTTTATTTTATTTTAGGTTAAAAAGCTAGGAGAGAATAGGCTGGATCCTTTGGTTAGATGTATGTTTAACTTTTTAAGAAGCTATCAAACTGGTGCAAAGTGGTTGCATCATTTTTCACTCCCACCAACAGCGTATAAGACTGCCACTTTTCCCACATCCTTGCCAACTTGATATGGCCAGGTTTGTTTGTTTGTTTAACATTTCAGTAGGCTTCCCGTGTCATCTCATTTTTGTTTTAATTCTATTTCCCTTGCAACTAATAATGTTGAGCATATTTCATACACTTGTTATCTATCTTCTTTGCTGAAATATTTCTGCACATACTTTGCCAATATGTTATTATTTGATTGTTGCTTTATTTTTTTTAAGTTTTGAAGGTTTTTTTGTATCTTCTGAAGACAAGTCCTTGTCAGATCTGTGCTTTGCAAATGTTGTTTCCAGTTTGCTATTTATTTGTTCATTTTCTTAACCACTAATGTCTTTAGAAAAATAGTTTTGCAGTTTGAAGGTCAGTTTATCATTTTTGTTTTAGTTATTTAGTCTTTAGTGCTCTCTGTAAGAATTCCCTACTTAACCCAGAATAGTAACTAGAAATGTTAAAAGTAGTTTTATAGTTTTATAATTCTGTTTATGTCTGTGATCCACTTAGGATCATTTATGCATGTGGCTCAAGGTATGGGTCAAATAACTTATTTTTTTTTAAACTTAGGAGTACCCAGTTATTCTAGAACCATTTGTTGAGAAAACCTTCTTTTTCCTACCGAATCCTGAACATTTGTAGAAGTCTGCAAAATTAAATTATTTGAACACACATTCCTAGATCTACTTTTGGACTCATTTTTGTGTTCTTTTGGTCTATTTATCCATCTTGACATTAATCTCACACTCTCTGTAAACTGTGGTTTTAAAAACAAGTCTTGGGGCATCTGGGGAACTCAGTTGGTTAAGCATCTGACTCTTGGTTTTGGCTCATGTCATATGTCAGGTTTGTAAGTTTGAGCCCCACATCAGGCTTTGAGCTGGGCATGGAGCCTGCTTGAGATTTTCTCTCTCCCTCTCCCTGTACTCCTTCCACCCCTGAAACCCCACTCCCACTTCTGCATGTGCACACATACCCTCACTCTTTCTTTTAAAAAAAATAAATAAAAAGTCTTGAAAGTAAGTAGTGTTATTCCTTCAATTTTATTTTTCTTCAAAGTTATTTTGGCTTTTTTAAGACCTTTGATTTTCCATATGAAAAAAAAATCCATATGAAATTTAAAGTCAGCTTTATAATTTGAACAAAAAGCACGGTAGTGATATTGATTTGTGTTGCTGTGAAACTACAGATCAAATTGTGAGAATTGGAATTACAAGTGTTGAGTCTCCCTACCCATGTACTTGATCTAGCTCCCCAATTATATAAGTTCTTAAAAGTTTAAGCAGTATTTATTGTATTTTCATATAGGTTTTGAACATCTTTTGTCAGTTTTATCCCTAAGTATTTCAAACATTTTATGTGATACTGTAAGAAATTATTTTTATTTTAATTTATGGTTATTTTTTGCTAGTACATAGAATTCTAATTAATTTTTGTATGGTCCTGACAACCTGCTAAACTTATCAATTCATTTAAGTGACTTTAAAAAATACATCCCCATAGATTTTCTACAGAGACATGTCATATTTGATTAATATATTTGTTATATATATATTTTTTACTTCTTTTATAATCTTCTTTTCTAATTTCTCTCTTGTTTTTCTGATTTGTATTTAATTGATTACCAATGTGATTTTTTTTCCTTTCTTCTGCAACTTTGTGCAATTTACTTTTTAATTTTCATTTCTGAAGATGGAAACTGAGATTATTACTTTGAGAACTTTCTTCTTTTCTAACAGAATACAATAACATAAAGTTGCTCATATGTATTATGTAGTTAGCATCAAATATGATGTGTTTCATTTTTGTGTAATTCAAAACTTTCTAATTTCAATTTTGGTTTCTTTGTTGACTCATAGTTTTTTGAAAATATGTTATTTAATTTTCAAAATTTGGGAATTTTCCAGATAATATTCAGTTACTTATTTCTAATTTAACTCATTTACAATCAGAAAAAAGACTCTATAACTATAAAACAGACTATAAAATGGACTTTTATAGATTTAAATTCCTTTAATTTTTTTACATTTAGTTCTATAGAATTTCATGTGTTAAATGTTCCATTGCACTTGCAGAGAAGGTATAGTTTGTTTATTATGGGATGGAGTGATTTATAAAAATCAAATGGGTCAAGTTGGTAGATAGTTTCATTGAAGTCTTAAGTCTTACTTGCTTTTTTTTTGATTGCACAATCAACATTTGAGAGGAGATTACAATTTTTTGAATCCTGAATTTGTCTATTTGTCCTTTCCATTCTCTCAATTGTTGATACATTTATTTTGAAACTAATATTACATACATTAATGGTAAAGATCATTATGTCATCTTGATGAATTAACTTTCTTAACATTAACAATAACCTTCTTTATGACTGCTAATATTCTTTGTTCTCAAACTTACTGTGTCTGATACTAATACAACCATTCCAACTTTCTCTTGGTTTGTGTTAACATAATATATCTTTTTCTGTATTAATATAATCATTTTCAATATTCTCTTCATTGTGTTAACATGATATATCTTTTTCCATTTTTCTTACTCTTAATCATTTTTTTAATTTAAAGTATGTTTATTAGAGGTAGCATGTATTTGGGTCTTTTTGTATCCAATCTGGCAGTCTCTTGACTTTAATTGTTGTGTTTGTTTAATACATTTACATTTAATGGGAATATTGCTAGAGTTTGGTTTAAGTCTGTCATCTTGTTATTTGTTTCTTATTCATTTTATCTTTGTTTCCCTTTTCATCTTTTCCTATCTTCTTTTTTGTTCATTATTTTTATGATTTTATGTATGAGTCTTTGTTGACTGAGTTAAAATTCTTTGTTATTTTAGGGGCTACTTTAGGATTCTATATATATTATTGCACTCTTCCTCAAGTCATAGTAAATCACATTTAGTATGGGAACCTTAAATAGTATACTTAAATTTCTAATGTCTCAGATGTTATTCTGTTGTTAATATTTCACTCACATATATTATAATCCATATTGCATTATTATTACTTTTTGTTTAAATAACCAAATATTTTTTAACATGATTTAAATAATAGAAATATATTAAATATTTACCTCTATATTTACTATTTCCAGTGTTTATACTTATTTGTGCTGGTCTATATTTACATTCAGTATCATTTTCCTCTTATCAGAAGGGCTTTCTAACATTTTTTAGAGTGGTGCATACCCACTTCTGATTAAGTACTCCAGGTTTTATGTACCTGAAAAAAGTATGCTAATCTAATCCTTGTATTTTAAAAATATTTTTTCTGAGTGTAGAAGCCCAGATTGCCAGGTTCCCCCCACTTCTAGTTCCAGTACTTCACAAATTATTTTGTCATTGTCTTTTTATTTTCAATTTTCATTGTTTATGATGGGAAATGTACTATTATTTTTGTCTTTGTTATACATAACACATCTTTCTCTGGATACTTTACAGATTTTATCTTTAGCTCTTGATTTGAGTTATGTGATTGTGAGTTTCCTTTATATGGTTTTCTTCACATTCCTGTACTTATTGAGTTTCTTGGACCTATGGATTTAGTGTTTTATGGTTTTCATCAAATTTGGTAGAAAGTTCAGTCATTATTTCTTGAAATATTTTTTCTTCTCTTTTGTATTCTCTAAAATTGCATGCATATTAAGCCATTTGAATTGATCCACCGTCCACTGATGCTATTTTCATATTGACTTTCTGTTTTATTTTGGATAATTTTTATAGCTATAATTTCATGTCTTCTTTTTGTCTAATCTTCTGCTAATCTCATCCAGTATATTATTTTCAATTATTTTATATTCCATCTCTAAAAGTATGATTTTTAAAAAATATCTCCATATCTCTACTTTGCTCTTTAAACATATACAAAAAATATATATGCAAAGATGGGTGCTAGACATTGTGTATTTAATCTTATATTTACTGGATATAAATTCTTACAAATATTCTTGATCTTTATTTTTTATAGCTAGGTTATTGTCTTTTTCTGGAAGTAGGAATATAGCAGTGCTTAATCTATGGTTCTTTTTTCCCCTGTTACTCAGGCAATACTTTAATACTTGAAATATTCTTCTGAATACCAATACTCTTAGGAATACTCTCTGAATACCCAATGTCTGTTACTTATGTGGTTTTCCAGTAAGGTTGGTGGAGGTATACACTAATCATAGGTCTTTTTGAGATCTTAGCATTACTGCCTGTAACCCATTTACATGGTTCTTTAGCCCGCATTAGGTAATTTCTTCAGGTACATGAATGATCAGTACTCACCTAAATATGCAAAAGGGACGATCTTCTCACCTCAGCAGTTTACAATGAAGCTAATTTCCTCCAATGTTCCATTTTGTAAACTCTGTCAATCTCGGTCTCTCTGGACTTTCAATTTTATCTTTTCAACTCAAGGATTCCACCAGGCTTTGTGTATGTTCCCTTTCTCCACATTTTGCCCTAGATACTCTACTCTTTGTTTAAGCTGAGCCACATGCAGGGTTCACATCATTCCCTCCCCCTCTGTCAGGGGACACATTCTTCATTGTCTAGTATCTTGTATCTTGAAACCACTCTCTCATATATTTTGTCCATTTTTTCCTTCTTTATTTGTTTTGTTTCACATGAAGAGGTAAATCTAGTCTTCTGTTACTCCATTTTAGACAGAAAAGGTAATCCTTTATAAGGGTTTTGGTAGCCATTATGTAATCACAATACTAGGTAACAGTTTCATGCACTTTTCAAATGCTGTTTCAAACACTTAGCTAAAATGCACATGTCCGGGATGAAGGACCTAAATGGGAGATAGGAATCCACTGAACTCCAAGAGGAAAACACAGGCAGTAACCTCTGTGACCTCAGCCACAGAAACTTCTTGCTAGACATGTCTCCAAAGGCAAGGAAAAAAAGGCAAAAGTGAACCATTGGGATTTCATCAAGATAAAAAGTTCTTGAACAGCAAAGGAAACAGTCAACAAAACCAAAAGACAACGGACAGACTAGGAGAAGATATTTGCAAATATCTTAACAGATAAAGAGCTAGTATCCAAAATCTATAAAGAACTTATTAAACTCAACACCCCCCAAAAAACAAATAATCCAATCAAATTGACAGAAGACATGAACAGACATATCTGCAAAGAAAACATTCAAATGGCCAGCAAACACATGAAAAAACACTTCACATCACTCAGCATCAGAGAAATATAAATCAAAACCACAATAAGATACCACTTCACACCAGTCAGAATGACTAGAATTAACAAGTTAGGAATAGACAGATGCTGGCCAGGATGCAGAGAAAGAAGAGCCCTCTTACGCTGTTGGTGGGAATGCAAGCTGGTGAAGCCACTCTGGAGAGTAGCGTGGAGGTTCCTCAAAAAGTTGAAAATAGAGCTACCTTATGACCCAGCAATTGCACTACTAGGTATTTACCCCAAAGATACAATGTAGTGATCCAAAAGGTCATCTGCACCCCAATGTTTATAGCAGCAATGTCCACAATAACCAAACTTTGGAAAGTCCAGATGTCCATCAACAGATGAATGGATAAAGAAGAAGGGGTATATATATATACAATGCAATACTACTCAGCCATCAAAAAAAAAAAAATCTTGTCATTTGCAACAACATGGATGGAACTGGAGGGTATTATGTTAAGTGAAATAAGTCCATCAGAGAAAGACATTTATCATATGATCTCACTCATATGTGGAATTTAAGAAACAAAACAGGGGATCATAGGGGAAGGTAGGGAAAAATAAAACAAGACAAAATCAAAGAGGGAGACAAACCATTAGGGACACTTAATCATATGAAACAAACTGAGGGTTGCTGAATGGGAAAAGGGTGAGAGGATGGGGTAACTGGGTGATGGACATTGAGGAGAGCACATGATGTAATGAGCATGGAGTATTAATTAAGACTGATGAATCACTGAATGCTACCTCTAAAACTAATAATATACTATATGTTAAATAATTGAATTTAAATTTTAAAAATGAATGAATGAATGAATGAATGAATGAATGTAAAAAAATAAAAAGGAAAGAAAAGAAAATGCATATGTCCAAGTCACTGGTAAAAACCTTGATTTCAATGAAAATCCTGCATCTTTACTATCTAATTTATTCTACTCAATTAAAAAGAAACAAAAACAACCAAATAAAAAAATCCACTCTGATTAATCCCTGTACTCAGGACATTCTACACTAAGATAAGTATGTTATGCTAAATACAATACATAGTTTATTATAAACAAAGAGGATAAAAGAGGTTTTGGGTTTTTTTTTTAATTCATTTTATCCTTAAGTAGACCATAACCAGATTTTGTTTTCTGTAAAATTCTTCCTATCAGGCCTTTTTGGAATTAAGTCATAGGTATATTCTCTATTATCTTAATAATCACTGGAAAATCTAATTGGATGATTAGAGTATTTTGTTAGAACTTTTCCTCTTCACTTTGTATAGGTTTGCTAGACCACAAGGAAAACAAGCCAAACTGTTAATCTTCCCACCAAACAGGGCTCTGAAACAGTTGTTGGAGTTAAAACCTTGGTTGTACTCTACCTCCGTTAACTCTTACCAAGGAGAATGGCCTCCAAATTGAAACAGCTCACAGCACTCAAATCATCTTGCTCACTAATGCAGAAATAAAGTTCTTCTTAGATAGTTGCTTACCACCTCATTCTTGCATCTTAGGCAAACTTTGTCTAGAGCTGCTGTTTTTCCTTCTTTTGCATAATGAATGTAAAGGGTATTAAAGCACAGGCCCATATAATGACAGTCTTAAAGTTACTGTGATAGCTCTAAAAGGGAAAAGATCAATTTTATTTAAAAAAAAAAGAAAAAGAAAACAGGGGCGCCTTGGGGGCTCAGTGAGTTAAAGCCTCTGCCTTCGGCTCAAGTCATGATCCCAGGGTCCTGGGATCAAGTCCCACATCGGGCTCTCTACTCTACAGGGAGCCTGCTTCCCTTCCTCTCTCTGCCTGTCTCTCTGCCTACTTGTGGTCTCTGTCTGTCAAAGAAAGAAAGAAAGAAAGAAAGAAAACAGGTCAGAAGTCCTTTTAACTTAAAAAATAAGTGACAGTGAGGTTTTCCTATCCTTGAATCAGTCTCATTTCTTTTACATTTTCTAATATTTTTTTTCTTTTCTTTTACATAAAACCTCTAAGGTTTATCATTCTAAGCTAATTCATATCACATCTCTTTCAGATTTTTTGAACCTTGTTAACAGCATATTGTCACATAAAATTGTTGGGTAAATTTCTGTTTTACCTAATCTGATTTCTTTTTCCATTTTATTTTATTTTATTTCTTTTCAGTAATCCAGAATTTATTGTTTATGCACCACACCCAGGGCTCTGTGCAGTATGTGCCCTCCTTAATACCCACCACCGGCTCACCCAACCCCCACCTCCTCCCCTCCAAAACCCTCAGTTTGTTTCTCTGAGTCCATGGTCTCTCATGCTTCATCTCCCCTTCCACTTCTCTCCATCTGCCAATGTCCTCCATGTTATTCCTTATGCTCCACAAGTAAGTGAAACCATATAATACCTGACTCTCTCTACCTGACTTATTTTACTCAGCATAGTCTTCTCCAGTCCCACCCATGTTGATACAAAAGTTGGGTATTCATCCTTTCTGATGGAGGCATAATACTCCTTGTATATATGGACCATATCTTCTTTATCAACTCGTCCATTGAAGGGCATCTTGGTTCTTTCCACAGTTTGGTGACTGGCCATTGCTGCTATGAACATTGGGGTACAGATGGCCCTTCTTTGCACTATATCTGTATCTTTGAGGTAAATACCCAGTAGTGCAATTACAGGGTCATAAGCTTTATTTTTAATTTCTTAAGGAATCTCCACACTCTTTTCCAAGGTGGCTGCACTAACTTGCATCCCCACAAACAGTGTAAGAGGTTTCCCCTTTCTCTACATCCTCTCCAACACATATTGTTTACTGTCTTGTTAATTTTGGCCATTCTAACTGGTGTAAGGTTGTATCTCAATGTGGTTTTGATTTGGATCTCCCTGATGGCTAATGATGATGAACATTTTTCATGTGTCTCTTAGCCATTTGTATGTCTTACTTTGGAGAAGCATCTGTTCATATCTTCTGTCCATTTTTTGATATGATTATCTGTTTTGTGTGTGTTGAGTTTGAGGAATTCTTTATAGATCTTGGATATCAGCACTTTGTCTGTAGTGTCATTTGTGAATATCTTCTCCCATTCCGTGGGTTGCTGCTTTGTTTTGTTGACTGTTTCCTTTGCTGTGCAGAAGATTTTGGTCTTGATGAAGTCCCAAATGTTCATTTTTGCTTTTGTTTCCTTTGCCTTTGGAGACATGTCTTTAAAGAATTTGCTGTGGCTGATGTCAAAGAGGTTACTGCCTATGTTCTCCTCTAGAATTTTGATAGATTCCTGCCTCACATTGAGGTCTTTTATCCATTTCAAGTTTATCTTTGTGTATGGTATAAGAGAATGGTCGAGTTTCATTCTTCTACACATAGATTTCCAGTTTTCCCAGCACCATTTATTGAAGAGACTGTCTTTTTTCCACTGGGTATTTTTTCCTGCTTTGTCGAACATTATTTGACCATAGAGTTATGGGTCCTTATCTGGGCTCTCTACTCTGTTCCACTGGTCGTTGTGTCTGTTTTTGTGCCAGTACCATGGCGTCTTGGTGATTACAGCTTTGTAGTAAAGCTTGAAATCAAGCAACATGATGTCCCCAGTTTTGTTTTTCTTTTTCAACATTTAATTAGCAATTCGGGGTCTCTTCTGTTTCCATACAAATTTTAGGATTGTTTGTTCCAGCTCTTTGAAAAATGCAGGTGGAATTTTGATCAGGATGGCATTGAAAGTATAGATTGCTCCAAGCAGTATGGACATTTTAACAATGTTTATTCTTCCAATCCATGAGCATGGAATGCTCTTGCATCTTTTCATGACTTCTTCAATTTCTTTCATGAGTGTTCTGTAGTTCCTCAAATACAGATCCTTTACCTCTTTGGTTAGGTTTATTCCCAGGTATCTTATGGGTTTTGGTGCTATAGTAAATGGAATCGATTCTCTAATTTCCCTTTCTATATTTTCATTGTTAGTGTAGAAGAAAGCAACTGATTTCTGTACATTGATTCTGTACCCTGCCACATTACTGAATTGCTGTTATGAGTTCTAGTAGTTTGGGGGTGGAGTCTTTTAGGTTTTCCATATAAAGTATCATGTCATCTGTGAAGAGAGAGAGTTTGACTTCTTCATTGCCAATTTGAATACATTTTCTTTATTTTTGTTGTCTGATTGCTGTTGCTATGACTTCTAGTACATGTTGGACAAGAGTGGCGAGAGCAGGCATCCTTGTCATTGTTCCTGATCTCAAAGGGAAGGCCGTCAGCTTTTTCCCATTGAAGATGATATTTGCTGTGGATTTTTTCATAGATGGATTTTATGAAGTTGAGGAATGTTCCCTCTATCCCTACACTTTGAAGCGTTTTAATCAGGAATGAATGCTGTATCTTGACAAATGCTTTTCCTGCATCAATTGAGAGGACCATGTGGTTCTTCTCTCTTCTCTTATTGATTTGTTCTATCACATTGATTGATTTGCAAATGTTGAACCACCCTTGCAACCCATGGATAAATCCCACCTGGTCACATGGTGGATAATCTTTTTAATGTACTGTTGGATCCTATTAGCTAGGATCTTGTTGAGAATCTTAGCATCCATATTCATCAGGGATATTCATCTGAAATTCTCCTTTTTGGTAGGGTCTTTGCATGGTTTGGGGACCAGGGTAATGCTGGCCTCATAAAAAGAGTCTAGAAGTTTTCCTTCTGTTTCTATTTTTTGAAACAGCTTCAGGAGAATAGGTATTATTTCTTCTGTGAATGTTTGGTAGAATTCTCCAGCAAATCCGTCAGGTTCTGGGCTCTTGTTTTTGGGGAGGTTTTTGATCACTGCTTCAATCTCATTACTAGATATTGGTCTATTCAGGTTGTCAATTTCTTCTTGATTCAGTTTTAGAATTTTATATGTTTCCAGGAGTGCATACATTTCATCTAGGTTGCTTAACTTATTGGCATATAACTGTTGATAATAATTTCTGATGATGGTTTCTATTTCCTTGGTGTTAGTCGTGATTTTAAATATTGGTATGTCATACTGTGTTGGTAGAGCTGAATCACAGGTTTGATGGTTGAAGCTGAGGCTGATCCTACCTGTTGGTTTTCCAATGATAATCTTGGTTAATATCTGTTGTCCCAGTGTAAATTACACTGCTTTCAACTGTCTAAAGTGTCTCAACTTGAATGATGTATTATGTCAGCCTGGTTTCCCCAAATACTGAATCAAAAGTAATGCAAAAATAATGAAGATTAGAACAAAGCAGGAAATCCAACATTTCAGCAACTATAAAAACTTGGAGGGGACACAGAAAAGCACAAAAAACCTAGTTTTGGAGCCAAAAAGGATCTTGTCTTTCTCAAAATCTAATATCCTTCTCTTCATTGTCCTCATCACCATCCTTCCCATAACTTTTTGGGGAATGACCTTCCCTTCCTTTTTTATATTTTTAAAATTAATTTAAAAAATATTTGAATATATTCTGGTACTAAGGAGGATAAATGTATTATTCTTAATTCTTATTCTCTTTTTAAATTAAAATTATTAATACCACAAATTGTCTCTCAATGTTATTCTGATTTAGTCTTTTGAATTATTTTAACACTTAGTCCAAGTAAAAGATTTATGCAGAACTCTAAGAAAGAAAGTGTTTGAAAAAGAAAACAAAAATAAAAACAAAGGTAGTATTGATCACTAACATGCTGCCTTAATGGTAATATAGGCTCTTTAGATCATCTCATTGAACACATGTATTTCCAATGAAGTTAAATAGAATCTTGATTGCATAGATTAGAAATTCCAGAATTCCTATTGGACAGACTTCTGAATATTAAATATATAATTACTTGTATGATATTAAGCTGTAATGCACTTATTTGGCATTTTATGAGTCATAAGCAAATAAAATAAGGTAACAGATATAAAAACAAATTTATTTTAGAAAGATAAGTTTTATTTTTGTTTACCTGGAGTTGTTGTTAGCAGTCTTAAAGAAAATGCGGTTGCAAATTGTTCACAACAGTACCATTTTTGGGAGTTGAAAGAAATGAATAATTTAAAAACAAATCCCTTATATTTTATATTGGTTTGCACCTGTTTAAAAGTGATATTCTGCCTAATGCTTTGGAAAAATAAGTTAGTAGGAATGTAATTTAAATAAATGAATACAAAATGTAAGTATTTAATTTTAAAAAAGACGAAATTGCAGCTTTTGGGTTTTCTTTTCTCTTCTCTTCGTGCCTATACCTGCAAAGACCCCTGTGGTTTAAATAACCAGTGTGTGTACACTAATAAAAATCCCATTAAATAAAAATGGCTAGTAGGCATGTAGAATGTCCTGTTGCAATTTCAGAAGATAGTTACCAGACACCCTGCTATGAACATTTTAGTTTAGTAGGGTTAAGAAAAAATAAATAGATTTATAAAATCTATTTATTTCTATTTTAAAAGTTTAGAGGATTCTGGAAAAGGTGGTTTTATAATTTATTTTCTGTTCATAAAACGAAATGGTTGGGTGGATTCCACATCATGCACTATGTAGAATACCCTATAGCAAATGTATATAATCAACACAATCGGCCAGTAATTTTCATTCCCTCAACTATTATTTCTTTCTTTCCATTAGTGAGCAATAAAAGTGGCAATCCAGTGTATATTGTATTATAGGAAAGTGTTTACAGTACAAACTGTACTTGTGGTCTGACAGAAATAATTTCAGAAATATAAAACTATTTTTTCTTGGAAATGTTCTCTGCATTACTTTAACTCTCTTACTTTTTAAGTATGCACATGAGTTCACATTTAGTAAAGGTAGAATTTCTTATAACATATTAAGGGAGCACTTCCAATAATAGTCTAACCATGGGTAATGATTAATTAGTAGAAGTAAGTTTAGAGTCATGTCTGGGGGAAGAAAATGGGAGTTGTATGACATTGGAAAGTCAACTGGAGAGAAAGGAAGGTAATGGGAAACAGGTAGTAATTCTCTAGTGGAAAAAGGGAAACCACAGAAAGAAAAAACAGAAAACAAAAATCACCTATAAAATAAGAGAATCAAATTCCCTTTTTGATTAGAAAAAAAAAGAAAAAAAGGTTTTTAAAAAGTAAGATTTTTTCCCATTTCTTAACTGGGTTCTTTATTGTTTGGGTATTGGGTTTGATAAGTCTTTCAGATACTAACCCTTTATCAGATATGTCATTTGCAAATATCTTCTCCCACTCCAAAGTTTGTTTTTTTGTTTTGTTGATTTTTTCCTTCCTGTGCAGAAGCTTTTTATCTTGATGAAGTCTTTACCTTGGGAAACATATTTAGCAAGAAGTTTCTGGGACCAGCGTCACAGATGGTGCTCCTATGTTCTCCTCTAGGATTTTGACGTTTTATGTCTCACACTTAGCTCTTTCATCCATTTTGAATTTATTTTTGTGTATAATATAAGAAAATAGTTCAATTGCATTCTTCTGTATGTTGCTGTCCAATTTTCCCAACACCATTTGTTGAAAAGACTGTCTTTTTTCCATTGGATATTCTTTCCTGCTTTGTCAAAGATTAGTTACTGTTTAGTTGTGGATCCATTCCTGGGTTTTCTGTTCTTTTGCCTTGATCTATGTGTCTGTACCATATGGTACTGTGCCATTACCATACTGTCTTAATCACTACAGCTTTGTCATATAACTTGAAGTCCAGAATTGTGATGCTTCCAGCTCTGCTTTTCTGTTAGGTTCCTCAAAAAGTTAAAAATAGAACTACCCTATGATCCAGCAATTGCACTACTAGGTATTTACCCAAAGAATACAAAAATACTGATTCAAAAGGTTACATGCACCCTGATGTTTATAGCAGCATTATCAACAATAGCCAAATTATAGAAAGAGCCCAAGTGCCCATCGAGTGATGAATGGATAAAGAAGTTGTGGCGTGTATATCTATGTCTATGTCTATACCTATATCTATCTGTATGTACATCTATATGATGAACTATTACTCAGCCATTGAAAAGAGTGAAATCTTGCTATTTGCAACAATGCAGATGGAGTTAGAGTATATTATGCTAATCAAAATAAGTCAGAGAAAGACAAACACCATATGATTTCACTTATATGTGAAATTTAAGAAATGAAACAGATGAACATAGTGGAGGGAAAAAAAGAGAGAGGCAAACCATAAAACAAACTTAACTATAGGAGCAAACTTAGGGTTGCTGGAGGGGTGGTGGGTGGGGAGATGGGTTAAATGGGTGATGGGGATTAAGGAGGGCACTTGTGATGATCACTGAGTGTTGTATGTAAGTGATGAATCACTAAATTCTGCCCCTGAAGCCAATATTACACTATATGTTAACTAACTGGAATTTAAATAAAAACTTGAAACTTTAAAAAAAAAAAAGGAAAGAAATATTTTTTTTTTAAGTAAGAATTTTGCATCATTTATGATGAGCAAACAGCAAGTATGCTTTGGCCTCTATTTTCTCAGAAGACAAGAAGCAAAGTATTATACAGATTAAGGAATCTGGAGAGTGTAAGTCAGATGTTAGAAATGGTAGTTCAGCTGCATTGAGTAGACAAGGAACTCCTTCTGACTCTAAAACCCATGCAGATTCTATGTTGGGGGAAGCACTAGATGGTAAATATTTATTATTATTAAAGGACAATATAGCCAGCCCAGACACCAGTCTTAGGGTAACTGAGAGGCTGTGGAGACTGGAGAGAAACCGTAGTCTTTAGAAGACTCAACTGCCAGCTTGAGGAATGGAAAATGTTTTACTCTTACAGGCAACGATGATGGATTTACAGACTAAGATAATTCAGTAGTTCTTAATATTCACATTAAATCTTCACAGGATAATTAATATGTGATACAATGTTTTAAAATCAAATCTCTTAAACACTGTGTGCAAAGATAATTGATTTTATTTCTAGCATTTTCACCAATACTAGTAAATAAACAAGGTATTTCAACCAACTAGCAATCAGTGAAAAATTATCTCAGGGAATTTATGTGGAAACTACAAAAATAAGATTTTAAAGGTAGACATAAATAAGGCTTTATTGAATGAGTCATCTGGGTTATGAACCAATTTAGCAGTCAAGAAAACTAAAATATGGAAGACATGGCATCAGCATTTGGATTTGGATTTTAAAAATAGTTTTCATTTCCACTGAAGTAAAGATCTGAAGTGTCACTTAAAAATCTAGATGTATTTCTCCCCCCATGCCCATACCCTACCCAGGGAGGGGCATTTTATTAAAATATGTTAACGTATGACATTATGTAAATTTAAGGTGTACAACATGTTGTTTTGATACATTTATATATTATAATATGATCACCTCTAGCAATAATTAGTGCCTGTATCCTGTCACATGATTGTTGGCTCTTTTTAGTGGCTGGAATAATTAAAGTCTAATCTCTTTGCATGTTTGATGATTATAGTACAATATTGTTTATATTCACTACTGCACATTAAATCTTTAGGACTTATTTAATACTAGTTGCAAATGTGTACTCTTAAACACGTCTATACTATCCACCCACTCCTATCCCCTGTTAAACACCATTTTACTCTCTGTTTTTACCAGTTTGGCTTTTTTTAGATTCCACATACAAATGATATTATACAGTGTATTTCTTCCTCTGACTTATCTCACTTAGAATAATGCCTTCAAGGCTAAGTCCATGTTGCAAATGGTAGGATGTTTTTCTTTCTCATGGTTGAATAATATTCCATATCTTCCTTATGGAATATATCTTTCATCCACTGATGGGCACTTAGGTTGTTTATATATTGGCTATTATGAATAATGCTGCAATGAACATGGGGGTGCAAATAACTCTTTGACATATTTATTTCTTTTTTCTTTTTTGGATGTATATCCAGAAGTAGGATAATAGGATGGTAGTTCTATTTTTAACTCTTTGAGTGATTTTTGTACTGTTTTTCACAATGGCTGTAACAATTTCCATTCCTACATGTAGAATACAGGGCTCCCTTTTCACCACATCCTTATCATCACATGATATCCTTTGTCTTTTTCCTAATAATCATTCTAACAGGTGTGAGGCAATACCAATTTTGAATGTATTAAATATTTGTTGAGTTTCTAATATGTACCAACTCATATTAGGACTAGATGCCAGTTATAAATTAAACAAAACAGACATGTTTCTTCATAATATGTATAGTCTGAGAATATTGAGAGAATAAGTATTTAAAATAAATATTAAATGATTGGCAGTACAAAGCACATTTTATTCTAAGTACACTGTGATGAGATATGTAATTGGGATTGGACTTTTTTTTTCATTAAAAATAAAAACAAGAAAATCTGAAATCCTATGTGTGCTAGTGAGCATACTGATCTAGTAAGTCAAAGTCAGAAAACTCTAAAACCTACTTGTGGATTTTCAGATATATTCCAGTTACATAAGCTGTGCATGAGACCTAAATCTAGGAAATATACAACCACTAATTTATGGTATGACTTTGGGCAATAAACTAGGAATGTCTGTGCCTCTTTCATTATTTTGAAAATGAAATTTAAAATTCCTGAAAATAACTTTGTAATTTGCTAGGAGAAAATTAAACTTCATTGTTGTGTGGCTAAATCAGTGCTGAATAAGCACACTAGGCATGAGGAAATTCACTAGTGAGTTTGCATGAGGTTAGAGGGGAAGACACTGTCAGATACAAATAGATATCCCTATGCAATGGAGAACTGCCTCTCCAGTCCTACCTAATGCTGGCTGAATGGCAGTCCAGTGTTCTTTCAAACGTTGGGTTTACCTTGGAAACCTCACCCATACCTCCTCTTTGCTCTGCCACAATTAAAGTTTCCTCCTTTGGTTCACCCCCCAGAATACCTTTTTGAATGTCTTACCCTTGACTGCTTCTTTACCATAGACTCCTGATTAACTTTGTCCTAGAGGCTCAGAAGTCAAAATGGAACTATTCCCCTGATGTGGCACTTCATGTTGTCCTCATGTAGCCAGAAAAATATTACATTAAATTATCACCATCTCTTCTTAGACTGTTAATGTAAAGAGGAAGAAACTGTATAAATGCATATAGCATGTGTAGTTCATGAAATACACTGAGTCAGATATCATGACCATACTTTTCTTTGGATGAATGAGAACATGCTGTGTGAAATATGTCATTATTGTCATAATAGTAATAGTATCTATATCCCATAGATTCATGAAATTGACAAGGCAAACATATTTTTTATACCTTGAAGCCCTTAGTTATAATACATTAGGGAACCTGGCACACATTGACTTTGTTAAGAGAATCTGGAATTGTGGTGAGAGGGTTGAATATGGCTCTTATAGAATAGTAGTCCAGAAATCTGAGATGGTGTGATTAGTTTTCCCATCCATGAGCCAGCCATGGGAACTTGCATAGGTCACTTAAATTCTTTGGGCTGCCATTTCCTGAATAGAAATACATGATGATGTTGAGTTAGATTTTAACCAAAAGCTCTACAGCTCTGTAGTTGTCAACATACCCATGCTATTGTGTTAATCTTTTCTTGGCTTTCATGGATTTTGTGTATCAAAGCCAGCTAGAGAGCTAGCAAGGGGAATTTCTGTTTGTACTGTGATTCAAGGCATGTCAGGAACTGCCAAGGAAGCTAATTTGCTCTCAAGAGACCTATTAATAAATCAAATGGATGCTTCTCACTGATGAGGCATATAAATTAATTAATGATGATTGACCTTTTTTTAGATATATAGGATAGATGGGCTGTTTTAAGCAGAGACTCATGACATTAGATATAGAGCCAGTTTCACACTTTGACAATAGCGAAAGTTTCTCTACCAACCTTTTTATTTAACTTTTAATAGTTAACTTTTAATATTTAATTTTTAGTAGAGTAGGTAAGTGCTCATATAGAAGACTGATCAATAGCTTTTTTTTTTCATTTAATTATAGATATTTATATAACTTCTGAAATATATTTTGTGAAGAACTCATTTTGGAACTCTTAGTATTTTTAAATTTGGATTGCAATTTTTGTTTATTAAAAATACCTCATAAAAGACAAGTTAACTTGCTAATGTTTCTCCATTTCTCATGCATTATGGAGTTGGATTGGTTATCTGAGTATGTAACTGAATGCACTATTACCATATGGTGGGTGCAGTCCAAATCACGGGTGTAAGATCTGCCCAGAGGGAAAAAAAATTAAACCCGTTTGGACATATTTTTTCAATATTATGTATCCTGTACAACCAGAAGAATATAAATATACACATGGCTTGGGGTTTTTTAGATTATCCGAAAGTGTCTTTATAATTTTTTTTTAAGATTTTTATTTATCTCTTTGAAAGACAGAGATCACAAGTAGTCAGAGAGGCAGGCAGAGAGAGAGGGGGAAGCAGGCTCCTCGCTGAGCAGAGAGCCCTATGTGGGGCTCGATCCCAGGACTGGGATCATGACCTGAGCCGAAGGCAGAGGCCTTAACCACTAAGCCACCCAGGCACCCCCCGAAAGTGTCTTTAAAACTGCAGTATTTTAACATATCCTAAAAATAATACAAATATTGCATTATAAACCTTTGCTACTCAAAGTATGATTTTCGATCTGCAGCATCATCTGGGAGCTTGTTAGAAATACAAATCTCAAGAGTATTGAATCCTAATCTGTATTTTAATAAGATCTTCAGGTAATTTGTATGCTCATCAAATCTGAAAAGTACTGATAAACACCATAATTATATTTGCTTTTAAAATAAATGTAATGTTTTAATTACTAAACTTCAAATCAAATAACATTCTAAGAAGATACCCTATCGCTAGCCTGTGATTTTTGAATCCTTCCCTACTGCTTCAGTTCCTCAGTCACTGTTACATACACAGTGAGATCCCATGAGGAATTGGAAATCATAGCTAAAAGATGCAGTAGCAGGACATAAGTCACTTTAGGTTCTCTCCTTTAACAGGTCTAACCTATCTCCTTCCATCTCCCCATCAAACTTGGTTACTCTATTCCAGACCCATGAACTTCCTTTAGGATTCCTGCTTTAGAGCATTCACACCTGTGTTCTTCTACCCGCATGTTCTTCCTTCAGAATATACACATAGCAAGCTCCCTCCGTCATTTCCAGCAGTTCTTTTCTAGAATAAGATGTAATCATGGAGAATGCTGCATCCTGCATCTCAGTGCCCCACCTCACTCAACTTCAAATTCCTGTTGGCCAGGAAGTAAAACTTGCTCATTTTTGATCTTTATAGAAAGATCTCAGTAATTGTCCTTTGCCATAATAAGAAGAATAATCACAGGATGATGAGAGTCAGCAGCTGGACACAGGAGAGGACAATGAAGGAATCTGAGTTGTATGGTCTGGAAAAGAGAATGATCTCAGATGGTGACTTGTAAATGGTGAAGCTCCTGCCGTACATGATCTAGTCTGGAAAGGTCATTCAGTCAGTTTTCAGCTCAGGACTTCAATATATGCCCTACCATATTATTATATTTCAAGAAAAAAAGACTGTTTCCTTTGATGTGCAGAAGATTTTGATCTTGATGAAGTCCCAAAAGTTCATTTTCGCTTTTGTTTCCTTTGCCTTTGGAGACATATCTTGAAAGAAGTTGCTGTGGCTGATATCAAAGAGGTTACTGCCTATGTTCTCCTCTAGGATTCTGATGGATTCCTGTCTCACACTGAGGTCTTTTATCCATTTCAAGTTTATCTTTGTGTACTGTGTAAGAGAATGGTTGAGTTTCATTCTTCTACATATAGCTGTCCAATTTTCCCAGCACCATTTATTGAAGACACTATCTTTTTTCCATTGTATACTTTTTCCTGCTTTGTTGAAGATTATTTGAGCATAGAGTTGAGGGTCCATATCTGGGCTCTCTACTCTGCTCCACTGGTCTATGTGTCTGTTTTTATGCCAGTACCATGCTGTCTTGGTGATCACAGCTTTGTAGTAAAAGCTTGAAATCAGGTAATGTGATGCCGCCAGTTTTATTTTTGTTTTTCAACATTTCCTTAGCAATTCAGGGTCTCTTCTTATTCCATACAAATTTTAGGATTATTTGCTCCAGCTCTTTGAAAAATTTTATCAGAATGGCATTAAAAGTATAGATTGCTCTAGGCAGTATAGACATTTTAACAATGTTTATTCTTCGATCCAAGAGCATGGAATGGTCTTCCATCTTTTTGTGTCTTCTTCAATTTCTTTCATGAGTGTTCTGCAGTTTCTTGAGTACAGATCCTTTACCTCTTTGGTTAGGTTTATTCCCAGGTATCTTATGGTTCTTGGTGCTATAGTAAATGGAATCAATTCTCTAATTTCCCTTTCTGTATTTTCATTGTTAGTGTATAAGAAAGCCACTGATTTCTGTACATTGAATTTGTATCCTGCTACGTTACTGAATTGCTGTATGAGTTCTAGTAGTTTGGGGGTGGAGTCTTTTGGGTTTTCCATATAAAGAATCATGTCATCTGCGAAGAGAGAGAGTTTGACTTCTTCCTTGCCAATTTGGATACCTTTTATTTCTCTTTGTTGTCTGATTGCTGTTGCTAGGACTTCTAATACTATGTTGAACAAGAGTGGTGAGAGTGGGTATCCTTGTCGTGTTCCTGATCTCAACAGGAAGGCTGTGAGCTTCTTCCCATTGAGGATGATATTTGCTGTGGGTCTTTCATAGATTTTATGAAGTTCAGGAATGTTCCCTCTATCCCTATACTTTGAAGCGTTTTAATCAGGAATGGATGCTGGATTTTGTCAAATGCTTTCTCTGCATCAACTGAGAGGACCATGTGGTTCTTCACTCTTCTCTTATTGATTTGTCTATCACATTGATTGATTTGCGAATGTTGAATCATCCTTGTAACCCAGGGATGAATCCCACCTGGTCATGGTGGATAATCTTTTTAATGTGCTATTGGATCCTGTTTGCTAGGATCTTGTTGAGAATCTTAGCATCCATATTCATCAGTGATATTGGTCTGAAATTCTCCTTTTTGGTGTGGTCTTTGCCTGGTTGGGGGATCAGGGTAATGCTGGCTTCATAAAAAGAGTCTGGAAGCAAAGGAAACAGTCAACAAAACAGAGAGGCAACCCGTGGAATGGGAGAAGATATTTGCAAATGACAGTACAAACAAAAGGTTGATATCCAGGATCTATAAAGAACTTCTCAAACTCAACACATACAAAAGAGATAATCATGTCAAAAAATGGGCAGAAGACATGAACAGACACTTCTCCAATGAAGACATACAAATGGCTATCAGACACATGAAAAAATGTTCATCATCACTAGCCATCAGGGAGATTCAAATTAAAACCACATTGAGATACCACCTCACACCAGTTAGAATGGCCAAAATTAGCAATACAGGAAACTATGTGTGTTGGAGAGGATGTGGAGAAAGGGGAACCCTCTTACACTGTTTGTGGGAATGCAAGTTGGTACAGCCACTTTGGAGAACAGTGTGGAGGTTCCTCAAGAAATTAAAAATAGAGCTTCCCTATGACCCTGCAATTGCAGTACTGGGTATTTACCCTAAAGATACAGATGCAGTGAAAAGAAGGAACATCTATACCCCAATGTTTATAGCAGCAATGGCCACGGTCGCCAAACTATGGAAAGAACCAGGATGCCCTTCAACAGACGAATGGATAAGGAAGATGTGGTCCACTTACACTATGGAGTATTATGCCTCCATCAGAAAGGATGAATACCCAACTTTTGTAGCAACATGGATGGACTGGAAGAGATTATGTTGAGTGAAATAAGTCAAGCAGAGAGAGTCAATTATCATATGGTTTCACTTATTTCTGGAGCATAACAAATAAAATGGAGGACATGGGAAGATGGAGAGGAGAAGTGAGTTGAGGGAATTTGGAAGGGGAGGTGAACCATGAGAGACTATGGACTCTGAAAAACAACCTGAGGGGTTTTGAAGGGGCGGGGGGTGGGAGGTTAGGGGAGCCTGGTAGTGGGTATTATGGAGGGCACGCATTGCATGGAGCACTGGGTGTGGTGCAAAAACAATGAATACTGTTATGCTGAAATGAAATTTAAAAAATCAAAATTAAAAAAAAAAAAAGAAAAGAAAAAAAAGACCAAAGGGCTGGTAACATAAAATCCATCTTTACTGTGGACCTGAAAAACAATCTGAGGGTTTTGAAGCGGTAGGGGGTAGGAGGTTGGGGGAGTCTGGTGGTGGGTATTAGGGAGGGCACATATTGCATGGTGCACTGGGTGTGGTGCATAAACAATGAATTCTGTTACACTGAAATTAAATTAAAAAAAATAAAAAAGATTATTCTGGTAAAAAAAAAATCCATCTTTACATTTTTGAAAGATTATCTTTCACACAGAGTTGTACCTCCCCACAGCAGTAGAAAATAAAAAAACACTGGAAAAGAAAGGGATGTATTTTTAGGTGATACTAGGAATTTTGTGGCCTGTATTATTTATGCCACAGCACATTTAAAAATCTATGTAGATTTATGAGGTTGACGCATATATGGACTTCATCTGTCAAGAATGTCTCAGCAAAATCAAGCAAAGAAAGGTCCACAAACCTGGAAGACAAATTCGACTCCTGGTGAGAAGTTTTAGAAAATAGAATAAGTATCAGTATGTTAAAGTTACAAGTTAAGTATATCTCATTCATTGAAAAAGAAAAGTTTGATAATTAAAGCTCATCAATAATTGAGTAAGCTTCTGTAGAGGAAACTAATTAAGAAAAAAGAAAGAAGGAAGGAAACCAATTGCTTGAGTTGACTTTAAAATCCAACTAACTGGAATTAAAATAAAAACTTAAAAAAGAGTTTAGTATCTGTTTTTCAGCATGATATCTAATATACTTGTTAGATTTGAGAATGTAAGAGTCTGTCTTTACATTTAAGTGGCTCAGATAAATCTTGCTTTTTAGTGAAATTTTAATAATTAAGATGATCAAAACCTGGACTTTGGATTAAGCAGAATTATAATTGTACATGCATATGTTTTACCACCCTACTTCAAGTCCAAAGGTGTTCAATAATTTCTGTTGATTGAATAATTTATAATCACATAGCAATAAGATAGTAGGGCATATAATGAATGTAATTTGTTGTGCTCCTGGTCCTGAGCTCAAATATAACTGAATGACCTGATTCAATTATAACCATGTATACATTTCTACGCTAGATCATGTACTGGAATGAGCTTCACTATTTGCAAATCACTTCCAAGAATAGGCACTGGGGCTTCGTATTTCACTTCTTTCTTCTTTTCTCAAGGATTGCAGTCTCTGTTTAGGAGCCTGGAAGTGTCCTGAGCCATCATAAAGAGTAATGTCCCAATTGGACATTTTTCATAGAGCTCAGCAAAGTCTGCATATGTGGATGGGTGTCATATTTCCTCTGTGATTACTGTTGGCACGGTGCTATTCTCATCTTAAGGCTTACACCAGGGTGTTACCAGAGAAAAAAAGTTAGTATATTAATATAGTCCCTCATTATCGCTTACATTTGCACCTCTCTTGGATGGCAATTACTGTAGGTAAACGGTTCAGCTCATAGAAGTTTCCCTATAACTACTGATGTTATTACCCAGCCTTTCCTTGCCTGACTTTTTTTTCAAAAGTTTAAAACTTCCTTTATAGTAAATATCCATCCCAATCTTTCACTCTGTATGGCCCACCAGAGAAAAAGATAGTAATTTCATGCTCCAAGTTCTTCCCCGCTTGTGCTTTTGTTTAAAGACTACTGCTATCCAAATTGTAACTTCTGATTAGATTGCAAAAGTCTATCTTGGAGGTCAAAGAATAATGCAAGTAATCTAAATATTCACCTTCTAAATTTTATATTCACATTAGAACAATCCTAATTCCACAAATTCTGTGGACCACTTCTGAAAGAAAGAAAGAAAGAAAGAAAGAAAGAAAGAAAGAAAGAATCAAATATAAAGAATCATAGCAAAGAAAATCTCAAGGACAAACTCTCTTAATATAACCACAATTCTTAATGTAACAGGATCAAAAGCATGAGAAATTCATTTACATGATTGTATTCTTTGGATTTAACAGAGTGCATGGCTTATAGTAGAGGCTGTATAATTACATGTTGCAAAAATAAACTATTTAGATAAGTATGGCAGTTTAGCAGTGGTTAGAAGAAAGCATAGTAGAAACAAAAAAGATATAAAAATATTAATACTCTTTTTAAATGACATAAGCACCTCGGAAATGTTTACTCAAAAAATTTGAGTGATGATAGATCATGAAAAAAATAAATCTAGATGACACAGTGTATAAAAATTTTCACTTAAAAAAATTAGTTGAGATTGAGGGAGGAGTCAAGATGGCGGAGCAGTAGCAGGCTGAGACTACATCGGGTAGCAAGAGATCAGCTAGATAGCTTATCAAACCATTGTGAACACCTACAAATCCAATGGGAGATTGAAGAGAGGAAGAACAGCAATTCCGGAAACAGAAAATCGACCACTTTCTGAAAGGTAGGACCAGCGGAGAAGTGAATCGAAAGCGACGGGAGGATAGACCGTGGGGGAGGGGCCGGCTCCCGGCAAGCGGCGGAGCAACGGAGCAACGGAGCACTAAATTGGGACTTTTAAAAGTCTGCTCCACTGAGGGATATCGCTCCAGAGGCTAAACCGGGGTGAAGCCCACGCGGGGTCAGCATGGCCCCAGGTCCCGCAGGGTCACAGAAGGATCAGGGGTGTCTGAGTGTCGCAGAGCTCGCAGGTATTGGAGCAGGGAAGCCGGCTACAGAGACAGAGCCGAGGAGTGAGCTCTCAGCTCGGGGTTACCTTGAACCAGTCGCAGGCTGGGTGAGCTCGGAGCGCTGCCAGAGGTGAGGGAGATGGGAGTAGCCGGGGCTTTTCTCTGAGGAGTGGAGCCCCGAAATCTCAGCTCTTCCGGGCCAGAGACTGGGAGGCTGCCACTTTCATTCCCGTCCTCCGGAACTCTACGGAAAGCACTCAGGGAACAAAAGCTCCCGAAAGCGAAACCGAGCGGATTACTTAGCCCGGCCCCTGGTAAGGGCGGTGCAGCTCTGCCTCGGGCAAAGACACTTGAGAATCACTACAACAGGCCCCTCCCCCAGAAGATCAAAAGAAATTCAGCCAAGACCAAGTTCACTTACCAAGGAGAGCAGCGGAATTCCAGAGGAAGAGAAAGCAAAGCGCGGAATTCATGTCTTTCTCCCCATGATTCTTTAGTCTTGCAGTTAATTTAATTTTTTCTTTAATTTTTTTCTTTTTTCCTTTTTCTGCTAAATTTTTTAAACTTTTACCCTTTTCTTTTTTAACATTTTTAACTAGTTTATCTTAATAATACCTTTCCAAAAAAAAAATCTTTTTTGAACCTTCATTATTATAGTCATATTTTATCCATCATAGAATTTAACTTTATTTTTGTATTCACATAAGGGTTTTTTCTTCTAAAAAATTTGGGGTACAACTTCCTCTAGTGGATCAAAATATACCCCTAAATCTAGCTCTGGGCTTGTTCTAGTCTCCAGCCTGAGCAAATTCTCTCTACTTTCTTTTTCTTTATTTTCCCAACCAATTTACTTTATCAACTCCTTTTTTTAGAAATTAAAAAATTTTTTTTTTGTTTTTCATCTTTATAGGCATATTCCATGCCTTCATTTTGTTTACCCTTATATACGTTTTTCATTCTTTAAAATTTTGGGAGGTACTTTCTTCTAAGAGACCAAAATACCCCACAATTAAGTGGGTGACCCTGTTCTACTCACCAGTCTAATGTATATATTTTTTTTCTTTTTTATATTTTTTCTCTATTTGTTTTCTTTTTTAATTTTTTTTTCTGAACTTCTTTTTATCCCCTTTCTCCCCCCCACGATTTGGGGTCTCTTCTGATTTTGTTAAAGGGCATTTTCCTGGGGTCTTTGCCACCCATTTAGTATTTTATTTGCTCCTTCACATACTCCTATCTGTAAAAAATGACAAGGCTTATTTGCGGAGCATAACAAATAACACGGAGGACATGGGGAGATGGAGAGGAGAAGGGTGTTGAGGGAAATTGGGGGGGAGATGAACCATGAGAGACTATGGACTCTGAAAAATAACCTGAGGGTTTTGAAGGGGTGGGGAGAGGGAGGTTGGGGGAGCCTGGTGGTGGGTATATTGGAGGGCACGCATTGCATGGAGCACTGGGTGTGGTGTAAAACTATGAATTCTGTTACGCTGAAAAGAAATTAAAAAATAAATAAATTTTTAAAAAATGACAAGGCAGAAAAACTCACCACAAAAAAAGAAGAAGAGGCAGTACCAAAGGCTAGGGACCTAATCAATACAGACATTGGTAATCTCAGATCTAGAGTTCTGTTCATAATTTTGTATTATTTTCTTTAAGGAAGGATCTCCAAATTGTTTAAGTTTCATATTTGGATCCATTCCCCTATACTAAATGGTTCCTGACAAGAATTGTCTCTTGAGGGATAAGTGACAAGTTCAGGAAAATATTTTTGCAGAGAATATATATAATAAGTACATACAACTGCTATACAAATACAACTCATCTTTGCACCAGAGGCGAAAAGATATCTATCTATCTATCTATCCATCTCTCTATATTCTTCGAACAATTCAATCAATTTTTGTGATCCTACTTTGGTTTCTATTTTCCTACATTTGCTTCCCTTCTAATTCAAGGGTCATAGTGGAACTCCTATTTTCACCATAACACAACCATTGTAGAGGCTGAATTTCCTGTAATATGGACATAGAACAGATCTATTCTAGGGAAGTAGCAGAGAAAAGAAGCACCAAGGACTATTTTATAATACAAATTTGTCTGGTCATATAATTTCCCTAAGAAAGAAACAAATAACAACTCTTAGCAGTTGTCTGTGCCCATACAGTGAAAAAGTAAATTAAAGCTATCACGAGAGACAGTGCCACCCACCTTTTCTTCAACCTCATTCTAACTACCACTTCTTCAACATCTCTTTCCATTGTATCAGCACACAGCCATGTTAAAGTGATACTGTCAGAAATTATTTTACTTATATTTTACTTATATTAAATACTTATATTTACTTATATATTATTTTACTTATATCTTTTACTAAGCAGAAGGAATTCTACAAAGCCTCATAGGCAATCATGTACTAGTAAACTTGCTAGTCTTGATTGTTAGCATTTAACAATTTTTCATGATGTAAATATTTTCACTGTGGCCAATTTCAGGCTACCAATGGTGTCACTAAATGCAAAGTTGAAAGAGATGTGAGCGATGGGTTCTGTAAGTCAAATGAACTGGTTCCAACACAATATTATGCATAAACTTTGAATAAACCAGGTAGCTGGTGAGCTCTTTAACAATATCATTTACATCACTTCGCTTTTTAAAGTAATTACTTAGGGCGTCTGGGTGGCTCAGATTGTTGGGCATCTGCCTTCAGCTCGGGTCATGATCCCAGGGTCCTGGAATCGGGTCCCACATTGGGCTCCCTGCTCAACAGGGAGTCTGCTTCTCACTCTCCCTCTGCTCCCCCTACTTGTGCTCTCTCACTCTATCTGTCAAATAAATAAATAAAAATAACATCTTAAAAAATAATAAAAAATAAAATAATTACATGCACAGTCTGTAAGAGCATATTTTACATAGATTTCTATCTTCATTGGCTACTAGTCAACAGTTTGTTCACATTTCTCCAGTGAGTTGAATAGAAAGCTTTATATTATCAATTAAAAATCAATAAGCATATTTTCTTGTTTTTCAAGATTTACTTATTTGAGAGAGTGAGAGAGAGAGGGAGAGAGCACACATGGAGCAGTGAGGGGCAGAGAGAGAGAGTCTGAAGCCAACTCTCACTGAGTGCAGAGCCTGACGTGGGGCTCAGTCTCAGGACCCTGAGATCATGAGCTGAGCTGAAATCAAGAGTCAGATGAATAAGCATAGTTTCTAATACACTAGATTCTACACCCTGCCTGACATTCTGTTCCATATGTATGGGTGAACAGGCATATCCGTTCAATTGTTTTTTGTTGAATACTATGTACCTACATTTTCTTTTACTCCTTTTTTCCTATATGGAGCCAAATGATCTATGTTTGGTATAATGAGAATTGCAAATGTCCTTCAGAGGAAAAGTCATTTTTATTTAGTAAATAGAAAGCATGAATAATGAACAATACAGAAAATTGTAAAATAATTAGGAAGTGGTTCAGAGGTGCTCATTTACAACTGAGGAAATTAAAAATGCAAATGCATTATTATCCTAAAGGTAGTTAACAGACAAATGAGTAAAAAAAGAGCCTTTCTTCTAATTCATCATTGTTTAAAAGACACCTGCGAGTTCTAACTGAAAAAGACAAGACAGAGAAATGCAGATGGTCACATTTTGCATTGTATCCATCACATTTTTTATACTCTAATTAGAAGGGGGATTCATTCTCCATAAGAAGATACTGCTTATTTGAATATTTGAATAAAAGCCAGTTGATATGGAATTCAGAATACCGGCTGTGTTTTTTGTCTCTCTGATAGGAGAGATGCAATATTTATTTTCTTTGACCCAAGGAAACTGCTGGCAGTCTGCCCCCAAAAATCTATATTTGGACTGTGAAAATTAAATGAATTTAAATTCCCTCTTTGTTCCAAGGCTGATTTTCTTGGTACTGAGTTATAGTATGATTTCACAATATGTTAATCTACAAGCCAAATGTTTGCACTATTAGATTATTTTGTCTAAAATTGGATGTTACTTAAATAGATTTTTGTGAGATTTATTTTTAATTGTTTTCTTAAACTCATGATTATTTCAGTATAATCATATTATGAGTAAGATCAGATTTAATTTTTATTTTCAATAAATACACAATATCCCATTTATGATTACTAGACTCACAAACATGCAGGAATGTGTGTGTATACACACACACACACACACATACTTATATACATTTTATGTGTGTGTGTGTATATATATATGTGTATAAATATGATTTATATTTATATAAATATAATTTTTATTTATTATATTATATATTATATATAAATATATAATATTTATATAAATATAAATAAATGATAAATATAATTACACGTATTTTTCTCCTCCTCTCTTCACATGTGTTGTTGATTTGGTCTTTTCCATTTCTCCTTCCAGGCTACAGGAAATAGCAAGCTGATCAGTTATGCTTAGCACATCGAAGACAGTGACTCTGTGCAGGTTGCTTCATACCACAGTGCCTAGTTCAATTCCTGCCACACTTAATAAATTGCTGCTCAATTGAATTTTTAGTGCCCCCCATATAAGAGCCAGTTTACTGGTATGCCTTTAGACTCCTGCTTGGTTATTTGGTATATCATAATAAAGTAGTAGATCTTCCACTCCCCTGAGCTAACTATGTAGATGAAGGAATGATTGTGGCAACTAATAAAAAATGTTTAATATCATTCTCATCATAGGCTCAACCATGGTATTGTCATTACATCTTCTTAAAATGATCATTACACTTTCTTTTCCTAGCCTTAATAGGGCATCTATAATTAAGATGGATTCTTTAGTAGCAGAAAGTGATGTATATTAAATAAATAAAAAAAATTGGACAGGATCATTAGCAACAAAAAATATTCATTTGGAAGGTGTGTCTTCAGCTTTCTAGCTAACCAAAAGACAGATTGAAGATGACATTATATTATTTAAGTAAAGATTTAATATCCTGCAATTCCTTGCTTGTCTGATAAGGTCCGCTCTGAGTTATGCACAGTGAAACTTATCAAACGTAAGCTACTTTTTAATAAATTTAAAATATCACTCAGTGTGTATGGTGGCATGTAATAGAGATGTGGCTCAGATGCTAAGTGCGAGATAGCACCTCAAGAACTGCATTTTATTATGTGGGTGGGGCTCCTCAAGTTACCCACCTATCCTGAACAGGTGCTTCTATTTTTCCATTTTGTAATTCCAGGATATCTTTCAATGATCTTTTTAGGGCAGAGAAGACCAGTGGAGCTCACCTCTCAAGTTCTCTCCAGCTTCTCCCCAACACTGAACCCCTGAATTTCCACTCTCCTTCCTTTGCAAGGGCAGCTATCTGCCTTCCCATATACTACAACAAAACTGCCTTATCCCTCTGCATGAGTTCCTTCACTTCTTGAAATCCATTTAGTTTTCTTTTATCCCTGTGGAATTTCACCTTTAAATTGAAATATATGTGTGTATTTGTATATTCCAAATACTGTATTGCATATAATGTATTCACAAATAAAAGTTTATTAAAAACTGCAAGAAATGAGACTAGAAACTTTAACATCAAAATAATCATATACAAAATTGTAAAGGGAGATAAAATATTAACTGTGAGGGGTGCCTGGGTGGCTCAGTGGGTTAAGCCTCTGCCTTCAGTTCAGGTCATGATCTCAGGGTCCTGAGATGGAGCCCTGCATCGGGCCCTCTGCTCGGCAGGGAGCCTGCTTCCCCCTCTCCCTCTGCCTGCCTCTCTGCCTACTTGTGATCTCTGTCAAATAAATAACTAAAATATTAAAAAAATTAACTGTGATATAAAACAATAGACCCAATCATATGGAATATTCCTAGCAAACCTTCAAGTAATAAATGATTTATAAGTAGCTTAAATTGTACCAAACTGTAGTAAGTGCTCTAATTTTAACATCTCCAACCAAGTCTAGGCATACTTTTCATTCTAGAAAGAAAAAAATAATATACTGTGACCAGTATCCCCACACCTACCAGAAAATTGTTCTATCAGGTAAAAACACAAGTAACATCTGTACTGTCTACTTTAGAACACAGTGAATATCATAACCATCGAGCTGGTGAGCTTCAGAAGCAAAAGGAATTTTATATGTGGTAACATATTGCTTTAATTTGAAATGAGGAAGAATATGCTTGACTAAACTATTAATCATTTCCTAGTTTTAGTGAACAGGACATCAGATACCAGAATCAGTTTGTTCATTTCAGAAAATAGTTATAATCAGGATTAGTAAGCCTGTAAAATGAAACAAGGTAGATGTTAAATTATATTTGATGTTTAATACGTGTTGTACTTTGGTTCCTCTCCCACAACACTGACCATCTGGCTTTAACTTGGCACCAAAATGCCTAAAGATTGCTTTTCAGATTCTTTTTTCTTTGTGTGTCTTCACAGTCTTTCCCAATGTCTCACTGAATGTTCCACATAAGTGTACCTTCCTGATCCGCATCCCTTTTTTAGGAATAGTTTATCTATCTTAGCTGCTTACCAGTGTTTATTCCCAGACATTTTAATGTTCCAATAATTTCTTAAATTTAAACATTATACATTTCTGAGCCTTTGAGACATAATGAAAACATTTGTGACTTTAAGGCCCTCTATTTTCCCATCATTTGTGCACTCAGTACAGAGTACAGGATTGATTAATCTCAAATACCTGTTTTATCAAATTAATTCACTAATTGATAATTTCAAGTTCTCCTTATACTCTAGTTATTAAAAATCAAAAACCAAAAAGTAAAAAATAGAATTCTCATTTAAAAAAAATTAACTTTTTAAGAGATTATGAAACTGTTATAAGCAACACAGCCATACATTAAAATTTAAAATGTGTATGAAAAAAATTCCTAGAGAAATATAATTTTAAAATTCAAGAAGAAATAGTACAGCCTGTATAGTCATGTAAACTTTCAAAATATTCTGTTAGTAGTAAAATATATATATGTATATACATATATATATTTCCACAAACACTCAAACCAACATGATTTCTTCAACGAATTCTCAATTTAAAGGAAAAAATACCAATTTATGTAAACAGTGTCAGATAAGAGAAAAAAATAAGAGCATGTGTTTCATCTTCCTTTGCCTTGATTTCAAACTCTGAAAAGAACAATATAAAGTTATTCTCCCCCAGAGCATGGAGAGCAACCCACTTCCCTTCACTAAAAAATAAGGCAAATGAATCACTTAGCATACGAGAAAGACTACAAAGATAATGTATCATGACCAATAAGACTGAATATTATTTAAAAATCCATTTATTGGGGCACCTGGGTGGCTTAGTGGGCTGAGCCTCTACTTTCAGCTCGGGTCATGATCTCGGGGTTCTGGGATCGAGTCCCGCATCAGGCTCTCTGCTCAGTGGGGAGCCTGCTTCTCCTTCTCTCTCTTTGCCTGCCTCTCTGCCTACTTGTGATCTCTCTCTCTCAGTCAAATGAATAAATAAAATATTAAAAAAAAATTTTTTTAAATCCATTTCTTCAGAATCACAAAATAAAAGACAAAACTACATGGCCATCTAAAACGATGTAGGAAATATCTCTGATAATATGCAACCTGTATTCATGATTTAAACGTAAACTCGTAGAAAAATAGTAAAAATTTGTTAAAACTAGATTAAAAGGAGAAAAATAGATAATGATGGTTAATGGTGAAACACAAAGCTTTTTCTTTGAGAGGAGAAATAAGGAAGCAATGGCCACTCTCACCATTGCTATTCAGCATTAGTACCAAAAAAATTCTAACCAGCACAGAAAGGCAGGAAAAACAGGTAAAACAACAACAACAACAAAAATAGGATTAGAAAGGAGGAAATAAAAATATCACCACTCAAGGAAAACATTATTTGCATAAAAATCAAGAGACTATACAAATGATTTAGAATTTGTCTGCCAGAAACTAAACTAATCTTTGACATAACCAATGGATACTTTGTCAGCCTGCAACAAATAATTAGAACATGAAATTTTTTAAAAGGATACTATTTATATTGTCATCCTATATATGGCTTTGTTGGACATTTGGTATGTGGTGAAGATGACATTGTAGATGAGTGGGGGAAAGGTGGAATTTTCCAAAAATGTTTCTGAGGCAATTTACCAAATTGTGAAAGGCAAATTATAAAGCCCCCCCCCCCACCCTTTTTTTGGTAGCAAACAGTATCATTCTCCCAATCATTTTCTTCAGACCTTATCATGTTGGTGCATTTCTGCCAACTTCCAACTGCCTATTGGAAGGTCCTTTTCCAAAAAGGACTTGTGCACTTGTGACAAGCTGGAAGTGCTGGAAAAATTACAGCCCCCAGGACCTGCCTGTATCCAATTATTCTCAGGATCTGGAACATAAATACCCAGACCTCCTCTCTCCTTGGGTAGAATAATACAGGAGTGTGTGTTTTGAACCATACCCTGTGAAGATTAAGCTCTTGTTCCACCATGGAAGCTGGCTTAATAGCATGCATATTATTGGCTACATTCTCTTTTCTGTATCAGTTCTCCACTGTCCCACTGATATACCCTGCATCTCCCAAATAAGCTGCTTGCACTCCAGTCCATGCCTCACGATCTTTCGGGGGGAATCTGAACTAAGAAAGTTCCTAGGAAATAGATACTCAGGGTGAGATTCTGGAATTGGATAATTCCCCAGCAGGTGGCAACAAAGATCTGATTGCTTGAAATAAGTGGAATGGTGGCTAACTCCTGGGATGCTGTAGCATCATTATGACTACGACTTTACCACATGTGGTAAATTGGAAAGGGATACAAGTGGAAGGGCATGAACTGGCTTATGTAGTCTCTCTTGCCTTTTAGAGATATGATGGCAATGATAGTCACAAAGCTATGAAGTTGAATAGTTGTCAAGTGCCCTCCTTGTGCTTAGGAAAGAAAATGGCATACTTAAATCTAATCAGCTGATCACCAACTCAGAGCATGGTGTGAAACCCAGGGTTCCACAATAACTGTGTCTAAAGGGATCCTGATCTTCTGCAACTAGAGGTCAAAAATTGACTGTGAGACTAATCAAATTGCAGAGAAGGCTTATTTTACTGGCCCAGCAAGTTTCCTGTGCCAGGGTCAGGAACCTGGCAGGGAGGGACACCGACGCCTAGATATAGACACCTGAGTACATATACTGGAGAATCACACCCAGAGTCCCTGGATCTTTTGGATGTTCAATTTTAACTTTGTGTCTCCCTGACAGAAAGTAATAGCCTTCCTTACCTGAAAAACATTCACAGATTACCTCAGGCAAATTCCCTGTCAAATGATATTTGTACTCCTTAAGATTTGCTTCCATCTAGTCTCCTTATTGGCTTTTAAATGAATGAGTTTCAATCTGGCCAACCTGGAAAAGTACTATATTTGTTTTAGAAAGAGAGGTATTAATTACCAAATTATCTATTGGATCTGTTTAATATGTATCAGCACATTAGCACACATGCTTGGAAACAGATCTTGAGGCTGGTGGGGGGTTGTTTGCAAAACATATGACATGGTGAAATTTCATTGATATATGTAAGAGCACTCTCTGCTTTCTTAACATTTAATATCCTTGTGAAACCATCTGCAGTAATCCTTAATATGATCCTGGGATGTCTCGATAAAGCTGGCCCATAGTAAAAAAGATGCTCTTGCTATTGAGAAGACTCAGCAAGCTTAGAGATATTGATGTACTTAAGTAGATTACCTAAGACCAAAGAACATGGGAAGACCCAAAGGATGTTTAACTTCATTGGTACTAGAGAAAGTACTGCCAATATCATGGAGAATCTCCATAGTGAATGCTCATTTTAAGCCAGAATTGTGGAAGGAAGCTGCTAGTGGATCTGAGCCCCATAGAGTTATGCTAGAATTCAGGATGCTAGAATTCTGAATAGCAAAGACTGGTGGCAGCATTAAGCTCTGAGGCAAAGTTGCCCTCATTACCACGACAGACAGCAAGGTTGGAATTAAAATTGAGCACTATAGCTTGTAAGTATCTGTGGCAATGACTAGGTGTATATGGTGTACTGTGGGCAAGAGAAATGAGCAGTCAGTGAGGGTACTACTTGAATTTTATAATCAAGAGAACATTGGGGCCATGTGAGTGGAAGCCTAATGCCACCAACTTAAAATGGAAATCCAGTTCTTTAATCAGTTCCCAGAACTGAGCTTAAGCCTTCTTATCCATTGCACAGGAAATTAGAGTTCCTTGAAGCCAACTGACATAGTGAAGGATCTCACTATGTCACAGTATCTACATATAGTAGAAATACCTTAGTCTTTCCCTCCCACAAGGTTGTATGATCATTTAGCAGAATAACTGCACAGTGAGGAAGGTGAAAAAAATTTTCAAGGGCTTTGGATAGAGGGTCTAAGAAAATACCAGAGGATCTTAAGTGCTTTCATGTCCTCTTTTAGAATGCAGGCATCTGGAAGTCATGTGATAGAGAATTAGAGAGTCTAGTCTGTTTCCGCATGGGCCCAGTGTGTTCACATGTTCCTTTACCTGGTCTTCTGAATGAATAAGAACCTTCATATTCTTTTTCTATCTTCAAATAAAAGTCATAATGGAAGAAAAGACCAAGTGAAAGTTTTGAAAGCCACATACACACCACACCATAACCAAAATAGTAGATTAGTAACAACACTTTATCATGAGTAAAATGACAGAGCTAATGCTACCTTCAGACTTAGAAGATGCTGCAGAAGTGGTCCTTAGCATATCCACTTTTTTAAAAGATTTTATTTATTTATGTGACAGAGAGCACAAGCAAGGGGAGCAGCAGGGTGAGGGAGAAGCAGAATCCCCACTGAATAGGGAACCCGACGTGGGGCTCGATCCCAGGACCCTGGGATCACGACCTAAGCTGAAGGCAGACACTTACCTGACTGAGCCACCCAGGTGTCCCTGCATATCCACTTTTAATTCACCAGTCCAGTCCCTGCGAAACCAGACAGATAAAAAGGAAGGCAGTGGGTGTTCATAAAGTTAACAAAATTATAGCCCGAATTGTAGCTGCTGTGCCAGATTTTTCTCTTTGCTAAAGTAAATCCAAAATAGCTCCAGCTTTGGTGTGGGACTATTGATTTGGTTAATGTACTTTTTCTCAATTCCTATCAGGAAGGGAGATCAGAAGAAATTCTCATTTAATTAATGCAATCAGCATTATACATTAATAATCTTACCTCACAGCTAAGTTGATTTTCTTAGTCTCTCTCGCAGTATAATCACAAGGAACTTGATTGTCTGGACACCCTCAAGAACATCAAGTGGGTGTACTAAACTAATATCATCATGTGACTTTTGCTCTAGTAAGAGGGAATTCCACTTTTCTGATTGTTCTAGTAAGAGATATGAATGTCATATAGTGGAAGATATACCCTATAAAGATTTAGTGGCTTCCCATAATAGGGAAAATTTGAGGTCCAGTGGTCTAGGGTATTCTAGAATAAGGTCTCAAAGAAAAATAGCAAGCTAATTGCACCTTGTACATCACTATCAAGAAGGAGACACAACACTTAGTAGTCTTTTGGATTTTAGATATAATCTATAATATAATTGAAACTAATTTTTCTAGTGATCCAGAAGTTTTGCAGTTTTGAGTGAGTCTGAATGCAACAGAGAGTTTTCAACCGGTTCAGGTTGTTATATAGTTAGCCCTACCCCTTGAACCATATAACTTGGTGGATCTTATTTGCTATGGTTTCTATTCATTGTTTATAAAGATAATATGTGGAAATCCTGGCAAGATATATTGCCAAAATCACAATGAGGATCTGGGGGGTCCTGGGACGTGGCTATGCTATCTTTTGAAGAAAATCATTCACTGCACAGAAAGAAGCTACTGGGCACTGGGTAGAGACCAAGAGACTGACTGTGGAATATTAAGTGATTATGAGAGTGGAGGTGCTTATCAAATATTTGTTATTATCAGATCTACCTAGTTATAAGATTGGTTGGGAGTTCAGTTCACAATAGAAAGACACACTTGAAATTGAGTCTGAGCAGGTCCAGAAACTACAGTTAGTTTATCCAAACAGATGGCCCAGATCCTCATGTTACCTATCTTTATTTTATTTTATTAATACTACTTTTTAAGATTTTATTTACTTATTTGAGAGAGTGAGAGAGCATGAGGGAGAGGTGCAGAGGAAAATGTACAAGCAGACTCCCCACTGAGCAGGGACTCCCTCCACCCCGACACTGGGCTCAGTCCCAGGACCCTGAGATCATGATCCCAGCTGAATGAAGGCAGATGCTTAACTGACTGAGCCACCCAGGCATCTTGTACCTATATTTATTTTTTAAAGATTTATTTTTTTATTTTATCTTTAAAGATTTATTTATTTATTTGAGAGAGAGAGAGAAAGAGAGAGAACATGATCATGGGGAGGGGCAGAAGGAGAGGAAGAGAGAGAATCCTCAAGCAGACCCCCACTGAGCATGGAGCCAACACAGGGTAATCCCAGGACCTTGAGCTGAAATCAAGAGTTGGGTTCTCAGCCAACTGAGCCACCCAGACACCCCAAGATTTATTTATGTTACAGAGAAAGAGAGCACAAGTGGGGAGATGGGCAGAGTCCATGTCACAGAGTCATCCAGGGCTTGATTGCAGGACCCTGAGATCACAACTTGAGCCAAAATCGAGAGTCTAATGCTCAACTGACTGAGCCACCCAGACACCCTGCATGTTATCTACCTTTAATGCACAATTGCCTCTCACTCAGCTCATGCCTGTGTCCTTGTGGGAGAATATTCTTGATCAGCTGGTAGAAAGAACCATATTAGACTTGGTTCATGGATGGACAACTATATGTTGGTGTGAGGCAAAAATGGACTACAGATGTCCTATCCCCCCAAGTCAAGGGTGATGATGAAAGACAGTGGTGAAGAGAAATCCTCAGTGGGCTTCAAGCAGTACTCCTGGTTATTGACTTACCCTGGAAGGAATTATGGCCTCAGAAGTGGGGGTATACATTGAGTTCTAGGGTATACATGCCAGAATATGGCATGGCTGCTTTTTCAGGGACCTAGAACTATTATAGGAGAGTAGATAAGTGCCGTAGGATCACTTCCATATTGAAGGAGTCAGTATTTTATTCTGTTTGTTTTATATAATTCCTGCAAATAGGTTTGGACAGGATTCTGCACAATGTCACCTCAAGGCAAGTACATGCTTTATGGGAAAATAAGTGAAACAAACAAACAAAAATGCATGAATGTTTCTATAGATCCAGTATAAACATTGCTTACACACACACATGCACACACACAGATTAAATAGCTCTGGTTTTATTGCAGATTTTGTCAAAGACGAACACCTGGAGGAATAATAGTGCTTCAGGGGAATGAAACAAACAAAACAAAGTGTATAAGGCCGAGTATCTAGAACCTGTGGATAAAGTCATAAATAAAATAAAGACATGCATTGTCTCTTCACGTAAACTGTGTCAGTGCTGTGCCTAGTATATTTGACACTTGGAACAGATCATATTTTAAAATCCCAACCTGTAAATGAAAAAAATTGTTTTCAGTAAAAATTGGAGCATTATGAAAATTATAATAATGGCCAGGAAAAAAATGGGGCCAATGAAAGTTTGTCTTTTAATGAATTTTTGTGTATGTATGCATGTATTCATTCTTTAAAAACATTAAAACATAAAAATAACACAAAGTAAGTATTATCCTATGGAAAGAGAGAATGTAATGAATGAATACATTTTAATTACATTCATGTATTTTTAAAACTAACTACTATTAGTCACGATAATAAATAAGAACAATGAAGTTTTGAGCCTACTGTAAATTTGTCAATGATTTTATGAAAATGTATCTTCTTAGCATGCTATGTTAAATAGAATATATCTCTATATTTAGATATAGATATATCCATAAATTTATCTTCATTCATAGTTAATCCAGGACGTTCTTTATGAATTTTATTCTCAAATATTGTCTTTCACACAAGAAAACAGATATGCACATAGTTAAGAAAAGTGTCAAAGATGAAAGTGAGTTTGGCATATCCAAAAATCAGAGTAACAACAACAGAGCAACAACAAAAATCCAGAAATTGCAATATTGTTTAATTCTAACAGCTTTCAAATGTCTCTGCAGACAGAAAGTTGATAGAAATAAAAATTCCAACAGCATACAGAATTCCGAAATTCTAAAAGCTCATGTTTGCAATCATGGCTGTATCATTGAAATTTTGAAGCTACTGGTTAAACTCAGTACTCAGTACTGAGTACTCAGTACTCAGGAGTAAGAGATAAAAATTGTACCCAAAGAGAGCTTGAGTAATTTCTAAATGTTATTAGATTTTCTCAAAATGAATGCATGTCGCTGAGCCTGTGTGACAGGGACGATGGTATAATTGGGAGTACTCCAAATTAAACTCCTATGTAAACTATGATGCTTATTAAAACATAAATAATGAGGCACCAGGGTGGCTTCATTGGTTAATCGTTGGACTCTTGATTTCAGCTCAGGTCATGATCTCAGGGTCTTGAAATCAAGCACCATGTTGGGCTCTGTGCTCAGCAGGGAGTCTTTTCTCTCTCTCTCTTTCTCACCCTCTTCCTCTGCCCCTCCCTCTGCTTGCACTCTCTATAAAATAAACAGATCTTTTAAAAAACACATAAATAATAAAATATGCCAAACTACAACTTTCATATATATTGCTAAAATCCAAAAATAATGGCAGCAATTGTTCAGAATGTAGATTGAATTAAAGAAAGTGTTTTATTAAATACATTGCTTAAAATTGCCAGTGTATGGTGATGATAGTGAAAAGCAGACAGCCTTTAATTAGATTTAATATTGTTTGACTGTCTTTACAGAAACCATATCCCTTGACCACTGCTACCATTCCACGTTTGATTTTATAAACTGCTGTTGGGGTAAGGTTCATAATAATGAAGAGGGATGGAGGGAATGGCGGATCTTCATTCCTCCAAAGCATCCAATTAAAGAATTAATTAGTTTTAAACACCTGCCAAGCCCAAGGATGATGCTGCCAACTATGGGGCGGAGTAGTTAAGTTGGAACATTCTTGCTTCTTGTCCTTTCATCCTCCTCTACCTCCTTCAGTCCTGAATGTGCAGCTTAGTGAAAGGCAGAGAGGAGAGGGTAAGTAAAAGTGGAAAATGGATAAATAGAGACCAAGCCACAAGCACCCCTTCCACAGCAGAAGGCTGGCCTGTAGTGGGGCACAGCTTAGGGAGTGCAGGGATGGTGTGTGGGGTTAATGGGATGGGGAGGAGTTTGAAGTTGAATTGTGTCCCCTAAAAGGCATAAATTGACATCCTAACCCTAGTACCTCACAATATGACTTCATAAGGAAATAAGGATCTTTCCAGATGTAGTTAGTGAAGTTAAAATGAGATTGTATTGCAGTAGGGTGGGCTTCTCTCATTCAACGTGACTGGTGCTCTTATAAAATGGGGGAATGTGGACATAGACATACAGAGAAAGACCACCATGTGGAAATGAAGGCAGAAATTGAGGTGATGCTTCTGCAAGCCCCAAAATGTCAAAATTGCCCACCAAAAGCTAGGGGAGAGGTATGAAAAAGAATCTTCCTCAGAACTCTCAGAAGGAGGCAGCTCTGCCAGCACTTGGTCTCGGACTTCTAGCCTCCAGGACTGTGAGAAAACAGAACTCTGCTTAAGCAACTCAGCTTATGATTCTTGGCTACAGCTGCCTTCAGAACATAATGCAGGTGATTTTGTGCCAAATGAAGTTTTGACTATTACATGGGAATAGACAACAAACTTTGTGAAATGGTTTTGGTTATTAGAAATGATCTTGAGAATTATTACCAAATAGCAACAAAGAAAAGCAATAGGATTTGTTTTAAAGTTTCTTTCAGAATGTAGAGAATTAAATCTTAGGCATGGAATATAAGGAAATAGAGTAAAATAAGAGTTTTAAAATTGTACTCCATAAGTCCTACTTTTTCAATAAACCCATTACATGTAAATTTGAAATAAATAACAGTACTACTGCATTTGTGAAGATTAAAAAACTTAATACATTTAAAGTTTTTAAAAACGATGATCTTTTTAATGTGCTGTTGGATCCTGTTTGCTAGGATCTTGTTGAGAATCTTAGCATCCATATTCATCAGTGATATTGGTCTGAAATTCTCCTTTTTGGTGTGGTCTTTGCCTGGTTTGGGGATCAGGGTAATGCTGGCTTCATTAAAAGAGTCTGGAAGTTTTCCTTCTGCTTCAATTTTTTGAAACAGCTTCAGGAGAATAGGTATTATTTCCTCTTTGAAAGTTTGGTAGAATTCCCCAGGGAATCCGTCAGGTCCTGGGCTTTTGTTTTTTGGGAGGTTTTTGATCACTGCTTCTATCTCGTTACTAGATATCGGTCTGTTCAGCTTGTCAATTTCTTCCTGGTTCAATTTTGGGAGTTTATATTTTTCTAGGAATGCATCCATTTCCTCTAGGTTGCTTAACTTACTGGCATACAACTGTTGATAATAGCTTCTGATGATTGTTTCTACTTCCTTGGTGTTAGTTGTGATCTCTCCCTTTTCATTCATAATTTTATTAATTTGAGCTTTCTCTCTTCTCTTTTGGATTAGTGTGGCCAATGGTTTATCGATCTTATTGATTCTTTCAAAAAACCAGCTTCTAGTTTCAAAGGATCTGTACTCGAGGAACTACAGAACACTCATGAAAAAATTGAAGAAGACGTAAAAAGATGGAAGACCATTCCATGTTCTTGGATCGGAAGAATAAACATTGTTAAAATGTCTATACTACCTAGAGCAATCTATACTTTTAATGCCATTCCCATCAAAATTCCACTGGTATTTTTCAAAGAGCTGGAGCAAATAATCCTAAAATTTGTATGGAATCAGAAGAGACCCCAAATCACTAAGGAAATGTTGAAAAACAAAAATAAAACTGGTGGCATCTCATTACCTGATTTCAAGCTTT